>CAUYON010024510.1:0-10337 GCA_963573935.1 Arctocebus calabarensis | reverse complement strand
TTTTTTTTTTTTTTTTTGAGACAGAGCCTCAAGCTGTCACCCTAGATAGAGTGCTGTGGCATCACAGCTCACAGCAACCTCCAATTCCTGGGCTCAAGCGAGTCTCCTGCCTCCGCCTCCCAAGTAGCTGGGACTACAGGCGCCTGCCACAACGCCCGGCCATTTTTTGGTTACAGCCGTCATTGCTGTTTGGCGGGCCCGGGGGCTGGATTCAAACTTGCCAGCTCAGGCTGCTCTTGAACTCCTGCTCAACGAATCCTCCTGCATTGGGTTCCCAGAGTGCTAGGATAACAGGCGTGACCCACTGTGACCAGCCTCCCTCTCTAATCTAATATTGGGTCTGCCACCAGAAGATGCCATGTTGAACTCAGAGTTCAAGTAAGATCTTTGGGGCAGCTTGTGGGTGTTTGCCCCAGCGGTAGTTGTTTTCAGCACCTCCACCCTCTCTGTGTGCCGGTACTCACTATGGGGGGCAGGGGGAGCTGTGGCAGGTCTCCAGGGAGGCTGGGGGCCTGGCACCCACAGCACAGCTGCCTTCATCCAGTTCCTCTCCTGACTCACGAGAAATACAGAGGAAAATGGGGCGCCAAACACCTAACAGGGGCGAGAGGGCACACAGGAATGGCAGGATGGCTCAGAGCCTAGTTTCAGTGAGGTCCCAGATGCCAGGTGGAGGTGGGGCCCATGATCCAGCATCTGGGGTCATGAGTGTCAGGCTGTGATTTGGGCTGAGGGCGCCGGGGATGCGGACGTGAAGCCTTACCTTTGCCACAGGATGCGGAGCACTCGGAGTGTCCCACTCGTTTCCAGAATCCAGCAGGAGACCCCGGCGGTGCCCTGGGGTGGGGTGGGGCAGGCATCTGGGGGATCCGCACCTGACGCTGGAGGATGCCTGTGGTCCTGGCAGGGCGGGGTGCAGAGCCGGGTGGGAGCTCCACCCTCAGGATCTCTGTGCGGGGAGCCCCACGGGCAAGTTAGGGGGCTCCCCACTGACTCGGAGCTCCCCTCAAAGCCTCTCCCTCCTCTTCCAGGTTAAGAGATCTGACTCTTACCAGGCGGAGGTTGAGAGACCCGGGGCAGTGGGCTGGGGCTCTCAGAGACTGGAGGAGAAGAGATGACATACTGATAAAAAACGCCTGGGTTTTCCTCCTGAAAGATCATCTGTGGAAAAGAGAGGGTGGTGAATGTTTGGGGATGGCAAGAGGGACATGCCATCAGCTCTGTCTCCCATCGTGACACCCATAGCTCTGCCATTGGAGGCCTCTCTCCCCAGCAGCACAGCTGCCCCTGGCCCCAGACTCACATAGACGTCTACGGGTTGGGTGGTGGGGCCCTCAGCTGACAGGCTCTCCCCTTTGCCCTCCTCCCGAGGAGGACGGTTATATCTGAAGACAGTCCCACTGGCTGTGTAGGACCCAGGGGGATCCACAGCCCAGTTCCCATTGATGATGGACTGGCCCCCAGGCCCTCGAAGTGCTGCAGTTGGGAGATGGGAGATCAGAAAGATTCATGGTTAGTAATACTTTCCTCCTCTACTATTTCCTGGACCTCTAGAAGCTCCCACCCTAGGGTGCCCCAGGACCTCTCAGCTTCTGGCCTCCACAAAGGGAAGGAGAAGGCCTTCTCCCTGGTTGGCTTTTTCACTGTGCTGAAGGGGGTGGGGGCAAGCAGAGTGGAGAGATAGGAATGGTGCAGAGGCAGCCCATGCTCACCAAGGTAGTTGGAGCTGGGCCGAAGCTGGGCAATCTGGAGCTGAGAGGCCCCGGCAGGAATCTTCAGGACCTTCTGATAGCCCAGAGGGCCCCCTTGGTCAGTGAGGTTCCCCGAAACAAGGCGACAGGTAGAAGCATCACCCCCACAGACTCCACAGCCATC
The DNA here is from genome assembly GCA_963573935.1 of Arctocebus calabarensis. NCBI lineage: Eukaryota > Metazoa > Chordata > Mammalia > Primates > Lorisidae > Arctocebus > Arctocebus calabarensis. The sequence goes on along the minus strand of CAUYON010024510.1, from coordinate 8,462 downwards.
CAGACGCCTGCCAGAGCCAAGGATCCCATCACAGCCAGGGCTCTGGAGAGAGTGAGGTGAGGCAGGGGCCACGGGGAAGCCAGACACCACCTCACACCCCACCCTGGTCCACTTGGGACCCACAGTCACCACCTGTGTTGCTGTTTGTGCTACAAGTGAGAGCATGTTCCTTTGTCAACTCCACCACCTCCAGCCAGACACAGGGACGCACGTATGAGCCTGTTAGGTCCTTCCTGAAGTTCAGGGTTTTGCTCGGCCCACCTTGGCAATTGAGAATCTTCCCTTGGTGATCTTAGTCTGTTTGGTGTTTTGTTGTAATGAGGAATGTGTGTGTGCGTGGGTGCCCACACCCTGTCTTCCCTCACCAGACAGTGTCCGGCCACACAGATGTCTGCGGCTCCAGGCTGACACAGGGTCCCATCCTGGACCTTTTCAGTGTGACGGACATAGAAGCGGAAGCCACGGGGACGGCAGTTCAGTTCACAGCGTTGGGAGCCCTGGACTAAGGCACAGGATAGAGGGTGGTTAGCTGGGGCACGTGGGGGAAAGGCCTGGCAGCAGCTTTGCCTGGATGAGCGGTGAGCACTAGCTCACTGTGGATGGAAGGAACATGACAACTCCGAACAGTGGAAAGCTGGTCAAGTCAACCAAGGTCACTGAGAACACCAAGGGAGTTCTGAACTGAAAGAGGAGAGATCCTTGACACTGATCAGAGTTCATGAGGGCTGGTCCTGGATCAAGTTGTCATGGGCCTAAAATTAAGTGGATGGTAACTTGGGAGCACTTGATACAACAGCATCCAGGATCCATGGCACCCCCACCCTGCTGTCACCCCTGGGGAGCATCCCTCCAACCATGGACCTCTGTGTAACATCTACCCCACCTCCAGGGATGGACTTCTTCCTGAAGAATCCAGACAAAGTGAATTCTGGACCCCTCCCCCTCCTAGGCTGACCATCCATGACCATCTATCGGCTATAACAGTCCTGTCAGGAAGCCCCTCCCCTTTTCAGGCCTGTGCTGAGTCTCTTCACCCCTGCCCTAGGGAAAGAAAGAAGGGCCTACATGGAGAACAGGGGGGCTGGAAATCTTTCAGGGCCAGGAGTAAGCAAGTGTCTCCTTCTCCTCTTTGCTCCCAATCCTCAGCCTCCCCTGCTCAGCAGCTGAGTTAGAAACCTCACCTTCTGTGAAGGGCTCCCACTGGTACCGCTGGCCCATGAATTCCTGGGAGTCAAAGGCTGCACACTGCAGGGCCCGGGGGTCAGGTTGCTCAGGGGGGCAGGGCTGAAGTGGGGGATACAAAGTAGTCAGAGCTGGGGAGGGAACAGGGGTGTGGGTCAGGACTGACTTTAGGAAGCAAGAGGGAAGTCAGGTCTATGGAAGAATTCTGAGGCCCCTTTCCCTCAGGTCCAGACCAGTCAAGCTGAGGACACAGACTTAGTGTCAGGTAAGCAGAAGTGGAAGTCTGGGTGGGGGAGGAGGGCCAGGAAAGAACTCACCACTTGGCTGCAGGCTCTCAGCTGCTCACTTTCCCCAGAACATCTTGGGACTGGGCTACTGGGAGCAAAGAGGCTCCACAGGGAGCTGGAGTGGGGCCCGGCACTCAGCAGAGGCAACCAGCCATCTGAGTGGTGAGGGACAGACTGCATGCGCCCGTGAAGATTCCCCCCAGATCTCCAATGCCCCTGCCTCTGCCAGCCCCGTCCCTGAGATACAGAAGGGGAAGGATCAGAGTGTCTCCCTGATACCTGGGGACTGGCCCAACCCTGAGAACTTTGGATTCTCTGCTGAAAGGCTGCATGGAAGAAGCCACGTTCTGTTAAGGAGGGAGTGGGCGAGGTAGGCTCTGTGCCAGGGGCCTTGGCTCCAAGGTGGGGCTGTTGGGGGGCCTGCCTGGTTTGGGGGGACACTTCTGTCTGAGCAGTTTCAGGGCTTAGGGGTTCTGCTGGAGGGGATGGAGTGTGGGCAGACAGTTTTGTAGGAGGGAGCTGAGTTTGGGGCCTGTGGTTTGCAGAGGTTGGCTCTGCTTTTGGAGTTGGGGATGGAAGGGGCTCCTCCCCTCCAGAAGAGGTCTGGGAAAGCTCAGATCTGGGCGGCCTCCGGGGCTGCCTGCGGTTCCGATGCAGTGGCAATGCAAAGGGCACTCTTCCATAGCCAAACATTCCTGGCTTGATGGGGTCTCGACCTCGGGACCTGAGAAGGTATTATAGACATGGGGTCACAGCTCTGGCCATCTCTGGCCCTGTATCCCCAGTCTACTTCTGGGTACCAAAGATAAGTGTTCCTAAGCCATGTGTCCTTTCCACCCTTTTCCTTCATTCTGAGCCCCACCCCTTGGGCCTACCTGTTCCCTCAAAAGCCTCACCTCCTGGCCCCTTGAATCTCCTGAGTCTCCTCTCTCCCTATTTGGGAAGTAGGGCCTCGAAATGGGCCTCCCCTTTCCCGAGGCTGTGACCTATAGAGGGGAATCGTTTCTCGGAAAGTCTGGGGTCTGGGACTCTGACGCAGAGGGAGGAGGGCTTCTGGGTGTCTTGGGGGCTGGGGAGGGAGACGCATGCTTGGATGGAGTTGAGCTATAGGAAGCTGACATGTCCGGGTCCTGTGCTGCACTCCTATCCCACAGGGCTGGGAGCAAGAGGCCCAGTGGTCCCAAGGGCCCCAGACACCCTCAGGGCTCTGGCCCTCCTCTGGAGGGGTCTGAGGAGACTGTCCAGACAACACCTATATCGAGAAAAAGGTCAGACAAAATTAGGATAATCTTAGAGGGAACTGTACAGAGTACCTACCCAGTCCAGGGATTGAGGCTCAAGGAGTCGTTACTGGCCCAGGGTCATATTCAATACAAGAGGCAGGGCTGGACCTCTGGAGAGAGCCGGCAAAGAGGCTGGGTGGGCCAAGGTGATTGGAAGGGGCCTTGCCTTAGCAGAGGTGATGGAAACTGGAGGCGTGGCCTGGAGAAGTTATGGGAGATTGGGGGGGGGGGGGTGATGGGATCACAGGCAGGCAGCAGCTGCTCACCTGTCCAGAGCTCAGTTCCAGATCCAGGCAGAGCTGAGGGATGGACATGAGTAGCATCAGACACAGCTGGGCCCTGCAAGCCAGAGGCAGGAGGGGGGTCAGACTGGACCCAGAGGAGGCATTGCGACACTGCTCCCTCCCCCAGCAGGCACCCCACTTCCTGACAGCTTCTCAGAAATTAGAAGCTGCTCACCACTTCCCTCACTTTCAGAGGCAGAGCTATTCCTCCACCCACGTGCCCCCTTACCTGCTCCTCCACTTCTCCATACTCCTCCCTGGATTGTCTCAGGGCTGGGGAGGAGGGAGGGACAGAAGCTCTACTTGGGCATTTGGATGAGGAACTGTGCACGCTGCAGGGACAGAAGTCTGGTGGCTCCCACTCTAGGCTCTGGCTGGGAAGGATGACTCCTCAGTGGCCCTCTCAGAGAGGATAGGAGCAGGAAGGAATGTTGCCTTTGCTCATCTGCAGAGGCTACAGGGTGGGGTCTGACCTCAGCCTCTCAATTTAAGACTCACAGTCCCCAGGATCCTGTCAGAGCTTCTCAACTCCTCCTAATTCCCACCTAGAGGCTGCTCTGGGCTAACTCAGGCACGCACAGGCTCTTTCCTAGGGTGGTTTTCCATCCAGCCCCCATTCCTGCCCTCCAACAGGTAACTAGAAAGTTGAGGAGGGAGGCTGGGGTTAGAATACGCCAGACACCCCTTCTGAGGAGCTGACAAGATACCCCTGGGGTTTTCCAGAAATTAGAGCTTCCCAGCTGTCCCTGTGGCTACCTGCCTCCCAGCTTCTCCTTCTCTTCTTAGCTAAGCTTAGGGAACAGGCAGGCGCATCTCTGCCTGCCTCAGGTTCTTTTCGGCCAAGGGATAAACTAAATGCTTTAAGCTCTAGAGAAGAAACCAGCCATTTAACCTCCCCTCTGGGTGCCAGCAACCAGCACTGGTTCCGCAAGGGCTTGTTTCCTGCACACCTGTAAGGGCCGGGGAGCCTGGGAGGAGAGGAGCCGCTGGAGTCATCCTTGCTCCCTGCTCACAGGCCTCACAGTCTGGAGAGCCAGCCAGTCCATCCTGAAGTCTAGCTTTGGACACTGAGGGAGTGTGGCCTGCAACCCTCCCCTGGCCTCAAAGCTTGACTCTCTCTACCCATCCCCTTCCCACCCTCACTCCTCATTTTGCTCTAACTTCTGCTTTCCAGGAAAAAAAGAACTATTTCTGTTGGATTTGAAAGGCACCTGAGGAGAGGAATGCAAGGAGTCATTGCAGAGGTGGGCCGGCTCAGGGACAGGAAAATGACAGAGGGAAGGAAGGGTAAGGACATTCAGCTCCACTCCCCTCCTCTCCTCCCTGAGAACCTAGGGCACGGGAATTCGAGGGAGGGATCAGAGTGGCTAAGCCCGCATGTGCAGAGTCACATTGGCTGCTTGGAGTTGGGGAAGGGACTGCTAATGGCCATTTCTTGCCCAGGTTGGGCTTGGCACTGAAGTCCCCAAGTCTGCCCTGACGGGATAAAGAAAGCTCCACCCAGACCTTCAGTCTGCTGCCTGACTCTGTTACTTGAGGTTGAAGGGAAGGAGAGATAGGGGTCACTGTCTGCTCCTTCTCCTGCTGGGTCCCTTCTCTAATCCCCCTCTGCCACCCCAAGTTTCTCCTTGCTTCCTCTCTGCGGGTCTACCCAGTACACATAATCCTGTCCTGGGCCGGGTTTGGCTTTGGCAGTTCCCTGGAGAAGTGAGGGGTGGGGGTGACGTGAGCTCCTGGGGCCCAGGCCAGGCCTGGCTCCCTCTCTGGAAAAGTCCCACCCCACCCTCCCCTGCACAGCTGGGCAGGGGCCCCATACCCCCTTCCTCTGTGGAACACAATACACATTTGTGCTTTTCACCCCTTTTCATGCCTTTCATCTGGTGTCTCTCACTGCCTGGGGTGAGGAAAGTAGAGGTCAGAACTGGTGCTCTGGTGCCAGGCTGGACCCTGGTCTGGACAAACCTGGGCTCCTCCTGGTCACACACCCAACTGGCTAGTGAAGATCAAGGTCTCTACCTGCACAGGGCTAACCCCTTCAGCCCTGGAGGGACTCACCTCTGGGAAATGGGGCACTGCTAGGGGGGAGGGGGCTGGACAGTATGTGTCTGGGCTCGGGTGGAGAGTCCCTGTCCTGCTCAGAATTCCACGGTCCTCCTAGAGCCCTCCACTGCAGAGTCCCGAAGGACCATCCCAACAGGTGTCTTTTTCTTCATAGTCAACCTCTTCCACCATCAGGCTGGAGCTGGATCAAGGACACCCAGCTGCATCCCTCCAGCCCTATCGGCAACCCCAGGAGTGAGGACGGGGAGTTGAGAGTACACGCCCTCCAAGAGCCCCCTCCCAGAGGAGGAGGGTGGGAGGAGATGGAGCGCGCAGGGAAGTCTAGAGTGTGTTTTCCAATTTTACTATGTGACTTAGTAGGAATTTTGGCTCATTCCCCGCCTCGGGCAATGGGACCAGAGCTCCAAGGGATCAGCCCCCCTCCCCAGGAATTCTACCCGAAGGGCTGGAAGATCTTTCGAGATGATCAGAGCCGGAGACCGGGTCGTGGCGGGGGGTTGAGCGCACAGCTGAGGGAGCTGGGCCGACGTGGGCTCGCGGGACTGGTAGGCTAACCGGACCCCTGGGGAATACCTATCCAGACGGCGCGACGCGGACTCACGGAGGGTCCCTACCTGCTCTGCGCGCCCCCGACGGCCGGTTAACCCTTCTGCACTCTCGAGGGGGCCTTGCTCCGCGGCGGCCACTTCGGCCCCTGAGACCGGCTGCGGACACTGCGGCCTCGGGCCGCGACTCCGCCCTCGCGCCCCGCCCCCGCCAGCGCCCCACCCGCCCGGCACGCGCCCCTCGGCGGCCCAGGGATGAGGAGGCTGACCCCGCAGCCGCCGCCCGCCAGGGCCACCCACGCGGGGACTGCGGTCCTCGGCAGCCCTTCCACGCCGGGCGCCCGGGGACGGCTAGAGAGGTAGAAGCCCAGACGGTCCCATCCCGGTTCCGAGGCAGCTGTCGCTCGCGGGCATTGTTCCTGAGCCCGCCCGGGGCCCGAAACTTCGGCGCCCTGGGCTTCCGGACCCGCTCTGCGAAGGCGGCGGGACGGCCCCGCCACGGGACTGGGTAAGCCTGAGGCTGGGGGCCCGCACAGCCCGCGGGGCCGAGAGCGGGCTGCGCCCTGGATGGCAATAGCCCCGAGCGACCCCGGATCGGCGTCTGTTAAGGTCCTCTCCTCCACGCGGTCTCCCTTGCAAACCCAGTCACCCCTGCCTCTCCCACGCTGGGCAGCGAGCCGTGCGGTTCTGGTTGCTGGGGACCTCTGTGAGCTTCGGTTTCTTCATCCAGAACATTTTATATTGAGGACTTAGCAGAAGGAAAGCTCGCTGACCTTTGAGTCAGACTGATCTGGATTGGAATCTCAGCTCTAGCACCTGCCAGTTCTGTGTTCTTCGAAGAATAAATACTGCAGCCTCTCCGTGCTGCAGTTTCTTTACCTGTGAAATGGGGCCAATCCGATACGTGTGGCAGGCTCGGAGATGTCTGTTTACCCATTTATCTCTGCAGGAATGCACCCCAAGCTGGGTGGTGTTGGTAACATCTGGGGAGGGGCGCGAGGTTGGGGAAGTAATTAAAAAGGCTTTGGGGGCTTGGAGCCTGTAGCTCAGCGACAAGGGCACCAGCCACATACCCCAGAGCTGGCTGGTTGAACCCATCCTGGGCCTGCCAAACAATGACAGCTACAACAATGACAAAAAATAGCCGGGCGTTGTGGGGGGCGCCTGTAGTCCCAGCTACTCGGGAGGCTGAGGCAAGAGAATCCTAAATCCAGGCGTTGGAGGTTGCTGTGAGCTGTGTGACAGCCATGGTACTCCACCGAGGGCGATAAAGAGGATACTCTACAAAAAAAAAAAAAAAAAAAGCTGGGCTTGTGGGGGGCGCCTGTAGTCCCAGCTACTTGGGAGGCTGAGGCAAGAGAGTCACTTCAGCCCCAGAGTTTGAGGTTTGTGAGCTGTGACGCCACCTCACTCAACTGAGGGTAACACAGTGAGACTCTGTCTCAAAAAACAAATGAAATGAAAAGAAAAGAAAAAGACTTTTTGGTTCGGTGCGATGGCTCACGCCTGTAATCCCAGCGCTCAGGGAGACTGAGGTGGGTGGATTGCCTGAACTCTCAGATTGGAGACCAGCCTGTGCCAAAGCAAGACTCTTGTCTCTAAAAATAGCCGGGCATTGTGCTGGGCTCCTGTAGAGTGAGACTCTTTTTGTTTTTTTTCTGTGTTAGTATGTTGTTTGAATTTTCTACCTATAAGTATTATCCATGTATTTGTTACCTTTAAATATACATAAAATGGCTGGCACAAATAGATAATAAATTGTCATTACTATTTTAAATTTTTTTTTTTTTTTTTTTGGAGACAATCTCAAGCTGTTCCCTGGGGAGGCACCTGTGGCTCAGTGAGTAGGGCGCCACCCCATATACTGAGGTTGGCGGGTTCAAACTGTCCCCTGGGTAGAGTGCTGTGGTGTCACAGCTCACAGCAACCTCAAACTCTCAAGCTCAAGTGATTCTCTTGCCTTAGGCTCCCAAGTAGCTGGGACTACAGGTGCCCCACAAGTCTGGCTATTTCCTATTTTTTTTTTTTTTTGAGACAGTCTCAAGCTGTCACCCTGGATAGAGCGCTGTGGCATCACAACTCACAGCAACCTCCAATTCCTGGGCTCAAGCGAGTCTCTTGCCTCCGCCTCCCAAGTAGCTGGGACTACAGGCGCCCACCACAACGCCCGGCCATTTTTTGGTTGCAGCTGTCATTGTTGTTTGGTGGGCCCGGGCTGGATTCGAACCCGCCAGCTTAGGTGTACGTGGCTGGCACCTTAGCCCGCTGAGCCACAGGCGCCGAGCCTTTTTTTTTTTTTTGTAGAGACAGAGTCTCACTTTATCGTCCTCGGTAGAGTATCATGACGTCACACAGCTCACAGCAACCTCCAACTCCTGGGCTTAGGCGATTCTCTTGCCTCAGCTTCCCGAGTAGCTGGGACTATAGGCGCCCTCCACAATCTGGCTGTTTTTTTTTTTTTTTTGCGACAGAGCCTCAAGCTGTCACCCTGGAGAGAGTGCTGTGACATCACAGCTCACAGCAACCTCCAATTCCTGGGCTCAAGCGAGTCTCCTGTCTCCGCCTCCCAAGTAGCTGGGACTACAGGCACCCGCCACAACGCCCGGCCATTTTTTGGTTGCAGCTGTCATTGTTGTTTGGCGGCCTGGGCTGGATTCGAACCCGCCAGCTCAGGTGTATGTGGCTGGCGCCTTAGCCCCTTGAGCCACAGGCGCCGAGCCAACTTGGCTATCTCTGTTTTGCAGTTCAGCGAAGGCCGGGTTTGAACCCACCACCTTCGGTATATGAGGCCAGTGCCCTACTCACTAAGCCATAGGCACC
>CAUYON010024505.1:0-18248 GCA_963573935.1 Arctocebus calabarensis | reverse complement strand
TTCCTAGGCCTCAATTCCATGAAAGGACTGTATCCATTCATTGATACATTCATTCACCTTGCCCCTGGTGGAAGGGACTGTAATCATTTGTTTCCTGGCCAAGGAACCCATACACCTATATATACCCTGAGACTAAAGGCCTAAAGGAGGAGATGGGGAAAGATTGGGAGAGAAACGGAGAAAGCTTCTCCCTCTAACAGGTGCCTTAATGTTTTCTGTATTCTTTTCTTTCTTTTCTGTGAATAAATCCTGTCTTACAAAAAAAAAAAAAGAAAGAAATACATAAGAGATTTAATTACATTTAAATTTAGCCTGTTATAAAAACATATAAAGTAGAAAAGCAAACAAGAAACAAAGCCAATTGTATTATCTGACAATCATTCCACCTAAGATACATTATAACATTCCATATTTTAGTAAAACACATATGAACAATTACAAAACAAAATGATATGAACTCACTACTACCAAAAGAAATAAAAATAATATACGTCCTTTAAATATCTCAATTAAATATTTTCTCTTCATCAGATTGAGATTAATATTGATCTGAATGTTAGAAAGAGTCTGTGTATCTTCTGTTGTTCTGTCTTTAAATTTGCATTTATCTGGAAGGCCATTTGAAAACACATCAGCATGTCATAGGCATTCCCTTTGACTCGACAATTTCCATTCTTGATATTTATCACCTATAGAAACAAAGGTAACAAATATATATGGATTGTGATGGTCAACAGAACATTGATTTTTTTAGAATAAAAATAAGTTTATGGGAGTAAATATTTTGTGTCTTTAAAGCTTATTGAATTAATTTACAAATAATATTGAATACAACGTCACTGCCAATACTTTAAAAATTGAACTAACATGGGGAAAAGGGCAAGGGAAGGGAGAGGAGGGGGGAGGATGGGTAGAGGGAGGGCAATTGGTGGGATCACACCTGTAGTACATCTTAGAAGGGTACAGGTGAAACTTATTAAATGCAGAATACCAATGTTTACATATAGTGATTATGAAAATGCCATGCAGGCTATGTTAAACAGTTCGATGAAAATATTTCAGATTGCATATGAAGTCAGCACACTGTGCCCTATGATTGCACTAATGTACACAATTATGATTTAATAAAAATTTTAAAAAAATTGCACTCGTAATGATTTCCATACAAAGATGTCTATTTAAGAACAAATCTATGTATATGCATAGTTCTTTGTGAACGAGGGTGGAAGGAGTATGCAGAGAACTTGAGAGTGTCTGGTGTTATTATACACCATGAGCAGGTAAAATAACATTATATAAAAAAGAAAGTGTGAGAAGAGACTTTCTATTCTCTATCATATGCTGTTAATATTTTCTTTTTCCCCAAAGGATTTTGTACATTTCCATATTATAAGAAGATATTTCAGTCTGCAAAAACATTTTCATGCATACTTAATTTTGATAGAGGAAAAAGTTATTAAAAATAAGGTCAAAAGTGAAATTTAACCATTAATAGAAGCAATAATTTTTTTATATTATACTCAAGTAATCACATTAGTAACTTGGATTTCTTAAAATGTTTACAATAAACTTGATTACATCATTTGGAGAAAATATTCATTTTCAGCCACTGAAAACAAATTTTTTAGGGCTTTAAATAGGCAGATGATTTAACTTTAGCATATAAAGTGGTAAACACCTGTATATGCAGGTATACAGATTATTAGAATTATAAACAGCAAATGTAATTCATATTGATAACATACTTTAAAATGTAAAGAAGTGAATACTATTGAAACAAAATCAATAAAACTGGTCAAAATTGGAAAACTGCAAAATCCATGTAATTAAATATTCAATGTGAATGACACTTTTAAAAATAAATTGAGACTTGGCAATTCCTCTATGAATTTCTTTAACTATAAAGTCTTCATAATATGCATATCTTAAAGAATAATTACATTTTTCAAAGTATTTATAATTTCTCAGATTTTTTTTCCAAGACTTTAAAAAGATTTTCAGAGGAAAATAAACCATGCTTATGCTGGATGACTTATATTTCACAAAAGGTTAGTAGACTACTAGAACATGATTAGTGCATGTATTTATTTTATTATAGTCAACTGAGTTTTATTAAGTTTATAATTGTGTGTTGCAAGACAGAGGCACATGGCTTGTAGACCTGCTTGGCCCTGTATGAAGTTGTCACATATGTTTCATTTTGGGGCCCAATCCTGAAACCTCAGAGAAATGTCAACAACAGACACCACCTACAACTCTGCACACATTCAGGAAGCTATCTATGAAGCACTGTGGACTTTTTAGCTTGCTTGTTTGCTTTTTTTAAAGTACCAAAATTTACTTAAGTGATAAAATTACTTTAAGAGTGAAGGAATTAAGGAGCAAGCAATGTGAGAATTTGCCTGGACAGCAAATTTAAAACCCAAATGTAAATGCCCTTCAAAAATTTGAAAACCACCTAACCTTGTTTTAACTCCTATAAAAAAATCCACCATAAATTGGGTAACTGTCAAACAACAGAAATTTATTTCTCTCGATTTTGTAGGCTGGAAAATCCACAATGAAGACATTGACCAATGTGATTGATGGTTGGGAGGGCTGAGGAAGCTATGAGAGGTCTCTTTTATGTACACTAATCCCGTTTCTGAGAGTTACACCCTCATCATCTAATCACCTTCCCAAAGCGCCACTCCTAACACTATTGTCTTGGGTGTTAGGATTTCAGTATATGAATTGGGAGTGGTGGGATATAAATACACAATCCATTAAAAGTCCAATAAAAGTTATTTTTAAAAAAGTGTGAAGGAGAGAAGGAAGAGGAAAGGAACAAAAAGAACTGAGAGAGGATGAAGTCACGTCTGCCAAGCAGCTGGGCCTGGAAAGGGCAGACAAGAAGCCTGATTCTTCCAGCACCTGAGGTTGAGTCAGGTTGCAGAGATACTCCTCGGGAAATACTGACGTGTAGATGGGAATGAATAGGATAAAGCATTAGGAATGTTAGCACCCAAGGCAAATTGATGGATTCAAGCGCAAATCAAAACATACAGGGACACATACAGAATCAGGCAAGGAAGCAGTGCGTCTTCCTAGTCCCTGGATGATCGTGCTGCTGCGAATCCAGCCAGCCATAGTACATGACTCCTCTGTTGCTCTGTGCCTTAAGGCTAAAGCCAAACAAGGTGCGGAAGTAATGAGCATACAGGGTTGCGCAATTAAACTTGGGAACTCAGTCTAGAAAAACAGCGGAATACCTCATTGCTGAATATCACATCGGTCACTTTCTGGGTATGCCCCTTGGGAATCTGTGTGTTGACACCAGAGCCTGGTCCACCGTTCAGAGAAATTTTGGAACTCTTTTTCTGAAATGACCCTCCGAGCATCGCTGTATGAAGGTCTGACAATTAAGTTTGCAAACTCCTTCTCAAAAAAGTGCTTTGGCGAATAGACTAGGTGCTGGCATCAGTGCATAGCTCCCCGAGGGAAGAACTGCAAAGGTGACAGCGTGATGGTGAGCAATGAGGTGCGTTGCTCTCTCTAGGATGGGTTCTGGACTTACACGTGGGGCTTCATAGACCCCAACATGTCGGGAAGAGATGGTTCAAGATGCCTACCCACCTGGCCAGAATTCTACGCAACTTCAGAACAGGTGAAAAACTAAAAGGAAAACCAGGAAAATTGGACTGGGTAGGTGGAAGTAGAAACTACGGAGGGAGGTTGGGACGTCAGGGGTGTTACTGCTGTGGCCTCACTCTGCCACTGATAATATCGGGTTAACGCTCAAGTTGGTGGCAGCCCCGCCTTGGTGGGCTCAGCTCACCATTTACTAGCGGCCTTATGGATTTAGGCCGAGGTGGCTGCCTGCAGGGAACCAGGGCCGAGTAAGAGGAACAAACTCCAATCCTTAGGGGAAACCTACAGCGCTCACTGGCAGTTTAGAACCTGGAAGGTCTTTCTGTTGGTTTAACTTGTTTATTTGATTTGTTTTGTTCTTCTTACTTTCTGTTCTTTGTATTTGTCTTTCCATATAGAACCAGTGTTTATAACCTCCTAAACTGTGCAAGAGGAAACCAACCAACTAGGGAAAAACAGAGATTCCCCTGTTTAAAGCTCTTCCTCAAATGGCTTTAAAACAACATTTACTATGAAGTGAACTTAGGCACTCAGTTACAATGATGACCTTTTTTGTTAATAATCACTGCAGAATGTTAAAGCAGGAAAAACTGTCTCTCTGCTCAGATATTGTGACTGAGGACTCCACTTTCTGCCAAACAAGGAGCTCTGTATCATTTTCCATCATAGGGAAATGGGATGGGCACTCGCTGGGATAGTGAGCTGGGAGACACGAGAGTGTGAGGAGGGCTGAGATTGCCCAGTGTTCCCTCTGAACATTCCGCCTGCAGCCCAGCGAGGAATATTACACACCTACTGAATTCGTCTCCTAAAGGCAGAAATACGCAGATGCTGGGATGCTGTTCCAACAAGATGCTGGGATGCTGTTCCAACAAGAGATTCTGTATTCATTTTAAGGTAAATTAAGGAACTTATTTTTGAGACACATTTTTAAACCTAATATACTCAGATTACATAAGTGTCTGTTCACGTGTGCATATATGTATGTGCATATATAAAATTTATTTCATATTTTTTAACTCTTTCAAAAGCCCCATCACAATGACAGTAAAGAAATGTAGCAAAATCTTCAGGAATGGAGAGCACAGAACTTAATAAGCAGATGTGAAGATTCAATTCATGTTTTTAAATTTATTTAGTTTTATTTCAGATTAATGTGAGGGTACCAACAATTTGGTTCCAATGTTGCATTTGTTAGTTAACAAATGTTAAGTCCTGCAGCCCAGAGGTGTGCATTATACCTTACTTGGTGCCCATTAAGTGGGAGCATACCAATCTCCTTCCAAAGTGCAAATGAAGCATATATTCAAACAAAAGGAAGAGAACTATAGTTCAGAATAATGAAACTTTGGAAGTAAGTTGAGAAAAATCCAAAAACCCATAGCTTTGAGAATAAGAAAGACCATATGTGACTTGAGGTTATGCTAGCTGATAGGTGCAAGAAAAACCTGAAATCTCAGCCTGATAATATGGAAGTTCACTCCTACGGGGTCCTCCTGATCACAGTTGGCTCTGCTCTAGGGCATGAGGCCTGAACCCTGGCTACTTTTATCCTAGGCCTTGACCATCTTCAGAAAGTGAATTCAAAATTAAACCCAACCAAAAAATATTTATTGTGTTTAGAATAATTTCCTAAAAATTTACAGTCATGGAAAAAGTATACTATGAAAAGGAAACCCTCAGAAATGTAAAGAAATATTTAAAAATACAATTGGGAATTTTTTTTAAAGGTGATAACAAAAAGAGAAAGAAGGAAATTTCTCTACTGAATAATGATATCTGATAAAACAAGGAGTAATAGAATTAGGAAATCCTCATTTTGTAACTCATAATTATTGATTCTGGGATTCACATGAACATTATCAATGGGTGTCAGAATTAGTTGGTGCCAGCTTGTCAAGAAACAGAATATTCAGAGTCAATGCATTACCCCACAGTACATTTACTACTGGATGAAAGGAGGATCAGTTCTTTACATTGAAAAGGATTACAGTTATTTCCTTAATAAACTGCCTATACTTCACATTATGAATAGTGAAACAATCTGGTATTAGAGGTCCCCTGGTATAACTGAATATGAAGAACACAGCCTCACCTATATAACTATTGTCCAGAGTGTTCAGCAGTAATCTAATCAAGGCCTACCCTTGTGCTATACAATGTGGTACTCATATGAATTCTGACTAATCCAAATTAAGAAGTGCAATAAGGATAAAATGCATGCCAGCTATCATAAATGTAGCTCTTTAAAACAAGAATGTGAAACATTAGAAATAGAAATACTTTAAAATTAGTTACATGATAAAATGAAGTAGTTTGGACATATTGGTTTGAAAAAAAAATTTATTAACATAATTTCAATTTATTTTTTAAATGGCTACCATAACGTTTAAAATTATGTATATGGTGCAAATTTCATTTTTATTGGAAAGCACTGCTTTATAGCTAAATTAAAAAAAAATCACCAGAAATAAAGTTAATGACCGTAAGAGGAAGTAATTAAACAAATCCAAATCCAGATTGTGGAGTATTCTACCCGATAACTGTCCTAAACTCACCAGAAATTCAACAACATGAGAGAAAAAAAAAATCAAAGGAGCAGTTTTAAACTGATACTAAAAAAATAGTACAACAAAGGCAATGACAAGAGATTAGATTGGATTTAGACGGGGAAAGACACAAGTATATATCAACTTTCTGGGAATGAGTTAAAAAACTATGCAGCCTTAAAGAAAGATGGAGACTTTATCTCTTTTGTGTTTACATGGATGGAGCTGAAACATATTCTTAGCAAAGTATCTCAAGAATGGAAGAAAAAGTATCCAATGTACTCAGCCCTAATATGAAGCTAATTTATAGCTTTCATATGAAGGCTAAAACCCAATTATAGCACAAGAATACGGGGGAAAAGAGAAAGGGAGGGGAGGGGAGAGGGGAGGATAGGTGGAGGGAGGGCAATTGGTGGGAACACACCTACAGTGTATCTTAGCAGGGTACTGGTGAAACTTATTAAATGTAGAGTATCAATGTCTTTATATAGTGACCAAGAAAATGCCATGAAGGCTATCTCTAACAGTATGATCAAAATATTTCTGGTTGTATATGAAGCACATTGTGCCCTATGATTGCACCAATGTACACAATTATGATATAATAAAATTATTTTTTAAAAAAGTAGAAAGTAAAAAAGTTAGAACTAGACAAAAATGTGTACCAATCAAAGTCACTCATCTTTCATTCCTTCTGCCTCCTTCTGCTATTGCCTCCTCCTCTGCCACCCACTCTATGTGTGCCATTAGTCTCCATAGTTCCTGGTATGCACTTTCTCTATTTCTTCTGGGGACACAGGCAGATATATTTCCTCATGTTCCCCTATTTATTACATAAAAGAGCATATTACAGATATACTTTGCATTCTCTGCTTTAACAATGTAAATGTGTATCCTGGAAATCATCCACTTTAGTTCCTCGAGACCCTCCTCATCCTTTCTCATAACTACACAGCCCTCCTCTGTGTCATGTCCCACGGTTTGTTTAAGCAGTGTCCTGTGGGTGGGCATTTAGATCGTTTTCAGTGTCTTGCAAACATAACCAATACTTATATCTTGAATAATGTTGTTTTTTACAAATAAAATAGCAGTCCCATTTCACACTCTTTCGTGTAGGTTTGTAAATCTTGAGGTCCACAGGGTGAGTGGTGTGCAAGATGTTGGGGAACAAGCAGCAGCTTGCAATTCAAACTTAGTGATAAAAAAGCTGCATAAAAAAAAAGAAGAAGAAGAAAGAAAAGCTGCATTGTAGGGAAAACGATCCCACATTGGGTACAGCAATGAAAGGAAGCTCAGATAATTGGAAGATACTCTCTAAGTCAATGTACATACAAGAAGAGTGTATGTGCCCCAAGGGAAGTGCAAGTTAATCCTTTGGGGTACAGAAAGAAAATACTCAAAATTCATTTTATAAGTTTTAACTAAAAATAAAATGTGTTACTATGACTTAATACATGCCATTGATGCCTTCACTGTCGCCGTGTCCGGAGGTCACGAGCCAGGTGGGCACTCTGCAACAGGAAGGGGCAGGCAATGGAAACTTGCCACATCACTTTGTTCTCAGTGAATTTGCAATGCACTGTCATCTAAGTGCCATAGGACATCATGGGGTCGATTCATTAGAACAAGAGCTTTAAAGCATGCCAGAATCTTTACAATGCATTTTTAATGAAATTAGGAGTGACTATGGAAATCCTTTGTACATCAGAGCAATTTGCTGGTGAACTCATAAAAAATGACTTTGAAGAACTGTGAACCTAAAGATGCAATTTAACATGTTACTGTTATAAAAAGAGAAGTGCTCCAAAATTACTGACTTTTCCCTGACAACATATGATGGTAAGAAGTTTGTAAACAAGCATATGCTTTATGTTTTAAAAAAATAAACATTTTTTTCTGCTCCTTCAAAATAACAAAGAATGAGAAAGTGACAATGTTTCAAAATGCTTTTGATAAATCATTTAGATGAAGGGAAATATGATTTTGTTTTCAGAAAAAAAAATGTGTCATCTATTAAAAGCCCCACTACATATGTACTCACAAGAAACAGTTGAAAAACAATTTTTACGGCTCGGCGCCTGTGGCTCAGCAGGCTAAGGCGCCAGCCATGTACACCTGAGCTGGCAGGTTCGAATCCAGCCGGGGCCCGCCAAACAACAATGACGGCTGCAACCAAAAGATGCCAAGCATTGTGGCAGGCGCCTGTAGTCCCAGCTACTTGGGAGGCGGAGGCAGGAGACTCGCTCGAGCCCAGGAATTGGAGGTTGCTGTGAGCTGTGATGCCATTGCACACTATCCAGGGTGACAGCTTGAGGCTCTGTCTCAAAAAAAAAAAAAAAAAAGAAAAGAAAAACAATTTTTACTCTACTTAACATTTTTCTAAAACATAGGCTTTCAATGGGTTTTAAACCCAGATGTTTACATATCAAAACTCAATGCTTTTCTGATTAGTTTGCAGGAAAAAGTGGTTAAGAGCAAGAGGGAAACGGAGCTTCACTTGCTAAATTTCAACAAAAACCATGTGCACACAGTGGTACACTCTTCCGTTTGAGGCCACACGTATTGTCAGATATCTTCGCACTGATCCCAGTATTTAAAACTGAGATTCGGGACAGACAAAGCTGGAAACCAGAACTTTGAGTTGCTGAGTCACAGTAGTAAGCTGAGATTTGAAAAAACTAACGAAGCGTCTTCAGGTAGGTTATTCTCTCTATTATGTGTTCATATTAATGTTAGTGAAATTGAAAGAGGGTTTCCTACTATGAATAAACAAAAGGAATATTATTTTAAACCATAATTTCTTTCTTATCTAAGTATTTCCTTTTGGGGAATATGGATGTCTTACAATACATATAATGTATCAGCACATTAGTACTTATTTGTAAATTATGAATAAACAAGCATATGCGGAGACAGTCTGTTCAAACAACTTGTGACTGAACGTGATGTATGTCCAAGACGTTTGGAAAACACCTTCTTAAGAATATATTTAGCAAATGACCTTTCTGTCATTCATACCCAACTAGCAGAATTTAAAAATTATTTCCATTTGTTTCCCGATTTGCAGAATAATAGGTTAGTGTCTTTTCTACCTCCAAAGGTGATCGATGAGATTATATTTGCTTTTTCCTCTTTTGCTGTGTGTACAAACCCCCATGTATTATACATATCATCTGTTTTTTTTGTTGTTGTTGTTGTTGTTTGTTTTTTTTTTTTAGGTGCAGCCGTTATTGTTGTTTGCAGGCCCAGGCTGGATTCAAACCTGCCAGCTCAGGTATAAATGGCTGGTGCCTTAGCCCATTGAGCCACAGGCACATCATCTGTTTTTAACCATTTGAGAATGAGTAGCAGATTGTGTTCCTTTATTCCTAAACATTTTAATGTATATTTCCTAAGAACAAGGACAATAGTCATAGTCCAGTTACCAACTCAGAAAATTAACGTTGATACTAACAGCAGAATTTAAAGTTGTTGATGCAATCTGATGAGAAAATAAATGTAAAACTGATGAAGTCAAAAGTGAAAATAAATCCAATGTGTTTACCTGAGTTGTCTCATCTGTAACAGGGAAATTGACACCTGTTCTGCATACATCACAAAATGCTGTGAACATGAAGAAAGTGCTTTGAAATAAAGAACAGTTACAGAAGGTAAACGTTGTCATCATCATTTTCTATCAATTTATTGTTGTGTGTGTAGCTGGTTGGTCTTAAGTTATTTTAAGCCCTGTTTTAAAGTGCTGGCTACCTTACATGTGCACGCACACACATACATATCTCCACTGGCTACGTTGCTATCAGACTGTAAAGTCTCAGGCATAATTTAATCTGCAGTGATGACAAGGAACCCAGCAGCAAAACAGCATGCAAGGTGAGAGGCGCCAGCAGGGAGGATGCCGTGCCACCACGAGTCTGCCTGGACAGACGGCCAGCTGCTGCCTCCCATGCTGACTGAAAGGGACAGGACTTGATTCAGAGCGAGAGCAGTTTGGCTAATTATTGATATTAGCAGATTAGCAGAAGTTAGGTCATAGGGGGGAGGAAAACAGCCATGTCAACTTACCAGCATTGTTACCAAGAGGCCCCAAGAAACCAGGAACTCAGAAGCAAACCAGACAGCAATTGAGAGGAAGGAGAGTCAGTTGTTTTCAACTTGACTCTCAGGTGGTGTGAACCTCAAAGGAAACATTCTAGAACCTGTTTGCTCTGTGTGTGTGTGTGTGTGTGTGTGTGTGTGAGAGAGAGAGAGAGAGAGGGAGAGGGAGAGGGAGAGAGAGAGAGAGAGAGAGAACATAAGTGCCACTGGTCTCCCTAGAAAAGGTAACAGGGCTTTAAGGAAAGACTTCCTGCTTTTATCAGAGAGGACAAAGTTTTCCTAGACTGGATGAACAAAAATAACCCAGAATATAGTAAAAATGACAGGAAATTTTTAAGAAGGCAGAGGGGCATCCCCAGAAGTATATGACTTCAGGTCAAAAGAAAAAGAACAGAAACTTGCCAGCCTTTGCGCTGAGTCCTCATGACTTTCCTGCTCAGGCTGCATTCAGATCTTCTGAGGAAGCAGCGGCGTCCCCTGCCCCTGACGGCGATCAAGAGAGTATCCAGGCCCTGGCAGGTTCCAGAAATCCTGATCTGGACATAGGGAAAGAAGTGACTAGGAGGTGGTCCACTTCCTCCCGAAGCTAAGGGTGAAACCCACTCAGATCTCACAAAGCCGGTCAGGTCTTCTCAGTTTGGCTTCTGGGTGGGGTTTGTAATTGCAGAAGAGACAGGAGGGGAGAAGAAATGAACAGCTGGCTGCAGAGATGGTGTCCAAAAACAGGATTTGATTTCCTAAACCAGGGCTGATGACACTAGAATGACAGGCTCCTGGCAAGAAGAATGTGGCTCTCAAAACCCAGAATGAACGTGTTTGGCAAGAACCCCTGTCTGTGATCCGACAAAGAGGACTTCGACATGAGTTTAGGACAGGGAGTGGGAAATGTGCTCAGAGAAAGCCGTGAAGATGTTTGCTGCCCGCCCTCCACCTGTCCCGTGGGTCTGCGCTGGGCCTGGGAAGCAGGCCACACACACTGCGTCACTGGGTGACGTGCCTTCTTCTTGGCTTGTGTCAGTGAGAGTCACCATGTAGGAACTCTGTCTGGGCTCAAGTAATCACACCTTCCTCCTGCCCCCTTTCAAACCTAGGAGTCAAAGCAACTCTGCATGGCTTTTTCACCAGGCTGCCACATTTTCTAGCCTCAGTTCCCCAAAATCATGCTCTCCCCTTTGCAAGGAAGACCTTTAATAAGTTGCCCTTTTGGTGTATTCCAGCCTTTCTTCCATGCCTCTAACAGAGAGTTATATACATGGAGTATGGTGGGTGCAAGGTGGAAAGGGAAAGGGTGTATGAGAGGAAGTCCCAGTGATTTTCTGTGGACAGCTGCTGAAAGGGAAGAGACAGGAATGGTGACAATTGTGCCAAGAGCAGTGATATTGGTGGTTTCAGGTCACTTCACAGCAACAAACGTATTTGATGACAAAATGAAGCAGAAGTCTTAATTGAGATCACTAAATACACCCCCAGAATGGAAGCTTGTGACTGCAGAGTTCAAAAGAAGCTGGCAGATCCCAAGGTTTGGAATAGCACTGCTGACAGAGGTGCGATGTTAGCATCCACGTGTCTGAGGATGAACCGTAGCAGAGGGCCAATGGGAGAGGGGGGAAAGGAAGCACGAAGGTATGGGGCTAGCTACAGCAGTCGTTCTCAACTGGGGGCAATTTTATACCCCAGGGAACATGTGACAATGTCTGAAGATGTTTTTGATTATCATACCTGGTGGGAGATGGAGATGCTTCTGGCATCTAGTTGGTAGAGGCCAGATAGGCTGATTAACATCCTAAAATGCACGAAACAGCCCCCAGGACAATGAACTCTCCAGCCCCAGTGTCGATAGTGCCTAGGCTAAGAAGCTGTCTCAGAAGCTGTGGATCTTGTGTCTACCGTAATTGTTAACAGTCCAGGCTCTAGAAGTAGCTGGATATTCTAGAAGTATTCTAGAAGTAGCAGGACCAGGGTTTGAATCCCAGCTTATGATCTTGGGCAAGTAACATAATCTCTTCAAACTTCAGTTCCTTAAATTTTTTTCCAATCTTCAAATGAGATTTATTAGGTACCCCCATTTGCTATATCATACGACAAGGTGGGTGAGTACAAATGACTACAGTAGCACCAAGTTACCTAGAATTCCCAGGAAATGGAACATTCTGGGTCATGGACATTTCTGGATGAGAAGCAGTTCCCATCTCTGCCTCAGGTGTGGAAAGAACCTTCTTGTTCCTATTCTGCTACTATTACTTGTTATAGCATTTATAAAAGTTACTGCATCGTGAGAGACAATCCACAGATTCCCTGTAGCTGGAGCACACACTATTGTCCTGCCAGACACTCAACAGCCAGATCCGTGTGTGTGTGCGCGCGTGCATACATAATTCCTTTGTATGTTTTTTAATTTACTATTTTAAAATTCTTGTTGTTTTTAATTGATAGATAATTGTATATAGTTTTGTGATATAATGTAATGTTTTGATGTATATATTCAATGTGAAATGATTAAATCAAGATAATTAACATATCAATGGTGAGACATTTGAAATTTACTCTCAGCAATTTACTCCTGTGGCTCAGCTAGTAGGGCACCAGCCCCATATACCGAGGGCTGCGGGTTCAAGCCCCGCCCCAGCCGAATTGCATCAAAAATTAGCTGGGTGCTGTGGTGGGCACCTGTGGTCCCAGCTACTTGGAAGGCTGAGGCAAGAGAATCACGTAAGCCCAGGAGTTGGAGGTTGCTGTGAGCTGTGACCCCACAGCACTCCACCGAGGGCGATAGAGTGAGACT
Source organism: Arctocebus calabarensis (assembly GCA_963573935.1). NCBI lineage: Eukaryota > Metazoa > Chordata > Mammalia > Primates > Lorisidae > Arctocebus > Arctocebus calabarensis. The sequence goes on along the minus strand of CAUYON010024505.1, from coordinate 5,192 downwards.
CTATCTCTACAAAAAAAAAAAAAATCAGCAATTTTGAAATATACATTGTTAACCATAGTCACCTGTGCCATAGACCTCACAAACTTATTTCTCCTAATTGTAACTTTGTGCCCTTTGCCCAATATCTCCCTATTTCCTTTTCAGCGTCAGTTTCTTATCTTTGAAAATGAGATAATAATAAGACCATGTCATAGAAATATTGAATCTATATACATATACATTGTTTGGCGTGGTGCTTGGCACGCAGTTGAGTTCTCAACAAAAATTTACTCCTATCACAGTAATTATCACCTTCTTGGTATAGATTATAACTTCCCTAACACTAATTTATGAGGCAACAGGAAATTTTCAGTGGAGTGGATAGGTCTTGTGATTAGTTAATATAGTGTGTTCATTTTGTAGAAATTCATTGAGTTCTATGCTTATGATTAAGAGTCTTTTCTGTGCATTTGTTATAGCCAAAAACAATTGCTTGAAATAATTAATGGAAGTTTCATTCTGCCCCATCTCCAAAAGCCCCTCAATATCTAACATATTTCTTGACTTCCCTTGCTAATGACCCAATCTCTCAGACGGTGAAAACTGCAGTGAAGGTCACAATTACTTTCTGCTCTGGACTCACCACAGCTGAGGAATTGGGAGGAAAGAAGAGAAATGGACAGCAGCCTTGTCTACAGAGAACATGGCATAATAATGAGTGAGGAAAATGTTTGTCAGAGCCCAACATCTAACCCAGATTTTAAGAAAATCGAACTCAAGAAAATTTTGGAGGAAAAAATAGCTATGATCTCAGAGTCTGAACTCAAGGGAAGGGTGACTTAAGAGAAATGGAAGGCTCTAAACAGAAATTTTAACTCTTTGGTCATAAATTTTCATGATTAGGGACAAAAGTAGGTGACACCTAAAGAAACAGGTCAGTGTGGCCAAGAGGCCACCTGATGATTTCCGGTCTTCAGAGGATCTGCACCCAGGGGATGAAGAACACCCAGCTGGGGCTGGGTTCGGGGGCTAACATGAAGGGGATTGGATAGGTATGTTATGCCTGCGTGGGAGGACGGAATTAGGGGAGGCTGGTGAAGCCTGCCAAGAAATTGACAAGCCTTTTTAGGGGTGCCTGGAGCTGGAAGAAAGACAGGGGAGCATATGGCCATCGCTCAGTTTAGTGTGAACAGCAGGACACAAGTGGCAGAACAACTCATTTCATAATTTTCTTTAATCTTCTCTATTAAGGAAAACGACTTGCAGTGATAATGGATAGCACAATATCGGCCAGGAAAGGACTTGAACACTGTCTAGTTGGGTAAATGGTAAGAGCCCCCTTCCTTGATCTTCATAGGCTCAAGTCTGCTGGCCGGATGAATGACATGCTTATGCTACTGGGAAGCCTTCAGAAGGGGCATAAACCTCCAGGCAGATGGACTCCAGGATCTGTGATGAAAGACTTAAGAAAGACAAATTTGCTTATTTCTAAAGAGGGGACACGTATTTCAGACACTACCACCGCTGATCTTGATTCCTGGGAAATAAAACAATCCAAGGCTCATGTAATTGACAGTTTATAAGTGTCTGGAGGAATGAAGGAATAGGAAGCAAGGCTTCATGAGGTGTCATCCTAATAATCGTCAGCATCTACTGAGCACCAACGCCAGGGTGTCTCCCAACACTCCATTTTTTCAGGCCTCAAGAATCCTGGGAGGCAGGCACTGCTGTTAGCTCTTTCTTTCCCCAATGAGGAAATAGAGGCACAGGGGTCAATGAACTTCCCAGGGTCACCCAGCTGGCACATGGCAGAGGTGGAGCTCATCGGGCAGGCTGGCCCTGGAGCCGCAGCTCTTCCCCTCCACCGCAGGCCTTCAGCAAAGCAATGGATGGCCAGCGTCATTACACTTTCGAGGGCAGCTGGAGGAAACCCAGGCTGAGCATCACTCAGGGGAGTAGCCAAAGCGAGAGAATCTCCCTGCTGCCCTGAAAGTCCCTGGGATAATGCCTTCATGGCACCGTTAAAACATTGGGGATGTCGGAGTACTTTTAACATAGGAAAAGGTAGTAGTTTTATGTGTTCTGGCCTAATATTTGCTCATCTTTTGCACCTTACATTTTCAAAAACCCACCTGGACGTACAGCGCTTATCCAGCTGTTTTCGGATGACGTATGGCTGGGATGGATAAATCATGAGAGAGGGGACAGGATTGGGATTCTGAAAGATCTTTACGGTTTGAAGAGGGAGGAGCTGAAACTGTAGCAACATGGATTTTAACAGGAATAAATGCAGAACTCCAGTTTCGTTTCAAACTTTCATTCTACACAAGCGTAGGATGGGGGAGACCTGATGAACCAAAGCTCCTGTGAAATCACAGACTTGCGGGTTTCCGCCTCCTTATATGAGTCCCCAAGTGTGAAGGTGACTGGGAAGCCACCGAAGGTAACAGGCCTGCCTTAGGGCCAACCCCAATCACGAGACCGTGTCTGGGAACCAAGGGCCAGGGGCAGGGGCAGCACTCTGACACAGGGACGGGGTTCACAGAAGGACACTTACTGTACACAGAGAGGTGGAGAAAACTCGGAAGCTTTAGCCAAAGGGGGTTTGGGGAAAACTGGTAGCAGCTTTTAAATAATTAAAGGGCTGCCATTCATACTATTGAGAAACATTTACAGAATACCTGCCATGTGAGAGGAATAGCAAGAATGCTATCTGGCCTCAAGAAGTTTATTAATAGAGAGGGTTGTCTGACCCAGAGACACTAATATATCAAGAGTTGCTGGAAAAGAAACGCAAACCATATTCTTTGTGTTTTCTTTCTTTTTTTAAAACACATTTTTTTTTTAGTACAAAGAATTTCAAATATCTGAAAGAAATGAGTAGTTTATCTGTAACAGGTATTAGAAGACTTAATTGAAAACAGAAATGATTTAGTTATAAGGAAAATATTTTTAAGGAGAAGCTAACAAGTAGGTGGCTGGGCTAGAGAGAGCATCACCAGAGAGGCCTGCCTGTCGGGGTGCTCCTGCTCTGGGAGGATGGGGCGACCAGGTCCCCAAGACCTCTTTGAAATGATAAGCATCACTGATTCTCTGAAGGCAAGTTATCAGGTGAGAATAGAAATGTCAATGAAAACATAACCCAGTGTCCCCACGTGCTAACTGTCGCATGGTGGCTGGCATAGAGCCTAACACAAAGCTGGTGCTCAAGTGATACTTGGTGATAGAATCCGATTCTCATCACTTCATGGAGTTATAAAGTGGTACAAACTTTTAAGAAATGCTGAACTTGGCTGGGTGTGGTGGTTCACACCTGTAATCCTAGCATTCTGGGAGGCCAAGACAGGTGGATTACCTGAGCTCAGGAGTTTAAGACCAGTCTGAGCAAGAACAAGACCCTATCTCTACTTAAAAAAAAAAAAAAGAAAAGAAAAGAAAAACTAGTCAGGTTTGGTGGCATGCACCTGTAGTTCCTGCTACTCAAGAGGCAAGAGGATCACTTGAGCCCAGGAGTTTGAGTTTGCTGTGTGGTATAATGCTATGAACTGTAGCCTGGGCAAGAAAGTGAAACTCTGTTAAAAAAAAAAAAGAGAGAGAGGAGAGAGAGGGAGGGAAGAAGAAAGAGAGAGAGAGAGAGAGAGAAAAGAGAAGAAAAAAGAAAAGAAAAGGAAAGAAAAAAAGAAAAGAAAAACTAATCATATGCAACAGTTAAACCAGATTTTTGGAGCTGGAAACCACCTCTTTGCTAGTCAGCTACAGCACCCATCTTACAGATGCAGAAAGTACAGTGGAGGGGGTCTTGCCTTGCCTGTTGCATAGAGACTTCCCGTCATACTTACAAGCCATTTGCCATTAAACACCCTGCTGTCTTAGCTTCACAAAACAAAATAGAAAAATAAAGCAAACTTCTTTGAACTGTATTTACTACAAGCCTCATCTGATGGTGATTTCCTTAGTGCAGTTATTTATGGTTTACTTACATTCCACTTTTCCTCTTTTTGCATGCATGCACACACATTCACAAGCATGTACACACACACACCCTACAATTAGACTCTAAAAAGATCTAGCTTTTAGGCTCGGCACCTGTGGCTCAAGTGGCTAAGGCTCCAGCCACGTACACCTGAGCTGGAGGGTTTGAATCCAGCCCAGGCACGCCAAGCGACAACGACAGCTGCAACCAAAAAATGGCCGGGCGTTGTGGTGGGCGCCTGTAGTCCCAGCTACTTGGGAGGCGGAGGCAGGAGACGCGCTTGAGCCCAGGAACTGGAGGTTGCTGTGAGCTGTGATACTACAGCACTCTATCCAGGGTGACAGCTTGAGGCTCTGTCTCAAAAAAAAAAAAAAAAAAAAAAAATCTAGCTTTTACTTAAGCAAAGGAAGGAGTCACCACTTTGGTGTGAGATAGTCTCACTCATGCCAGAGCTAGAGTATAGTAGCACTGTCATAGCTCACTATAACTTCCAGCACCTGGTCCCAGGTGAGCCTCTCGTCTCAGTCTTCCAACCAGCTAGGACTACAGGTATGCCACTGTGCCAGCTAATTTTTAAATTTTCTTTTGTAGAGATAGTGGTCTTGCTATGTTGCTCAGGCTAGTCTTGAACTCCTGGCCTCTAGGGATCTTCCTCCCGAAGTGCTAGGATTACTAGCATGAGCCACTTCCAGTCTCTCTCCCAATCTTATAAAACTCCTTTCTAATTTGTCATAGAGTCCAATGTCATCCTTCAAGAATCATCCCTTGGGTGCCCCCTCCAGGCTGTCTAGAGAGTCCTGGGTGCAGTTCCATGTTGAAATCTTTACTACTCTTTTTTTTTTTTGTAGAGACAGAGTCTCACTTTATCACCCTTGGTAGAGTGCCGTGGTGTCACACAGCTCACGGCAACCTCCAACTCCTGGGCTTAGGCCAGGGGTCCTCAAACTACAGCCCACAGGCCACATGCGGCCACTGAGAACGTTTATCTGGTCCGCCGGGTGTTTTTGCCTCCGCTGCTTGTCCTGTTTAGCAGCGGACTCATCCCGGGCTGCAAAATCTGTTAGCAGAAAAACCATTGGTTGCATTCCCAAACAAAACGTGTGTAGATTCACTGGAAAATTTGCAAAAGGAGTTCCAATTTAGATTTAAAGAGCTTCATCTCCATGAACAGGACATACAGATTTTCCATAACCCATTTTCTATTGACATTGAAAATGTGGAGGTCAGTCCCTGAAGTCGC
>CAUYON010024504.1:0-107678 GCA_963573935.1 Arctocebus calabarensis | reverse complement strand
CTCTTACCCTACTGTGTCACAGTGATTGGTAAAAGGGGCTGGCCTAGCCCTCACTTGGGAACTCTAATAGGACATCAAAAGTAGTATCCAATGTACTCAACCCTAATATGAATCTAATTTATAGCTTTCATATGAAGGCTAGAACCCAACTATAGCACAAGAATACAGGCAGAAGGGAAAGGGAGGAGAGGGGAGGGGGGAAACTGGGTGGAGGGAGGGCAATTAGTGGGATCACACCTACGGTGCATCTTAGCAGGGTACTGGTGAAACTTATTAAAGGTAGGGTATGAATGTCTTTATATAGTGATCAAGAAAATGCCATGAAGGCTATCAAAATGTTTCTGATTGTACATGAAGCACACTGTGCCCTATGATTGCACCAATGTACACAATTATGATTCAATAAAATTATTTTAAAAAATAAATAAAAAAAGAAGGAGGCTGGGAATACAATAGAAGGGTTTTGTTGGGAAAGAAGAGAAAAATCACTAACCCAATAATAAAGGGCTGAGCTAGACTTGAGTGGGAGAGGATTCTATGCTCAAACTAGTGTGAATTCCTTCCTAGGATTGGGGAACGGAATTTAAAAATAGACACCCAAGAGCTTAAAAATGACAATATGAAAAGCTGGTAAAGTTGCGATAAAACTGCTATGTCATGAGTTGCTGGTGTACTTTGGTGCTATCTTTTAGGAAAGTAATTTGGCAGCATGAATTAGAAATTACGAAAATGTTCATACTCTTTCTCCTAATTATTCTTCTTTTGGAAATTTATTCTAAGGAAAGAATCCAAAGAAAGAAAACGGGGAAGGTTATTATTTGTATTACCTCTAAGGGAGAAGGACAAAAAAATTCAGAAAGTAGCTATTTAATTTAAAAGATATTTGTGAAGATTATGTAGCATTGTGTTCCAGTCACTATTGGTGCAAACCAAAATTACCTTAAAACATCACAGCTTTCACCAGTCATTTTCTTTTGCTCACAGTTGAATGGACAGGAATTCAAAAAGTTTGGGAAGTTCTTACTTGTAATCTGTCATGATTTGTATTTAGGCCTTGGTGGAATATAATCATCCAATAGCTTGACTGGGCTTGTCTTCCAAGACAGATCACTCATGGGACAGGCAGTTGGTGTTGGCTGCCAGGCAGAAGCCCAGCTGGTCTGCCAACCAAAGTGCCTAAGTTGTCAACCAAAACGCCCAAGTCACCTCCCCAACAGAGCATCCTCGGGTAATCAGACATGGCTCTCTTTTCTCCCAGAACTAACGTCCCAAGAGTACCAGGTAGAAGCCTAGTAGCTTTTTCTGATAATGACCTTGGAAGTTACGCAACTTCATGTCCACTGCACTCTGTCATTACAAATGAGTCGCTAGGGTTGACCCAAATTCAAGGTGAGAGGATACAGACTCCATCCCTTAATGACAGCACTGCCAAAGGAATTAGGGACATGTTTGAGAATTGCCACAATCTTAATTGCCTTCCTCCCACATGCAAAATACCCTCCCCCTTATCATGATTTCTCAGACTCACCATTGCACTCAGGCTTGAGGTTCAGGATGAGACTGAGGTTCTTCACCTCAGTCAAGATCCTGGTGTCACTGAGTCTGCTCAAGTGTCTAAGACCTGGGGGGCTAAAGTCATCAAGGAATAGAATAAATAAAGTAGATACTCACATTCAAAAAAGGGAAGGCACGAGATATACATACCAGCCACTGGTCCATAGAAATTTGAAACGGAGTGGGGCACATGTCACTAATTCTTGAGTAGGGCTCAGGGCTACTCTTGAGAAACTGTTCCCCAAGGCTCTCAGCGCTCTTGTCTGGCTCCTCATCTTTCTTTTCCATAGGGACCCAAATAGTCCAAGACTGCAGCCAAGCAACTTTCTCATCCTGCTTCTTTCCCAAAAGGTTGGGGTTCCAAAACTCTTCTTTTTGGGTTGCTTTTTCTGTTTCTTTCAGCCCAAGATGGTATTGCTTCTGCCAGAGTTACCAGCCACTGTTAACCTGAATGGCCATTTCTGGCAGGACACTGCTGGTCAGGCTTTAACAAGACTGGATGAGCCTAGGTGCCAACATCTGGAGATGTGTATTCACCTCCAAGGCTACCGGCGTAGATAAGTTGGGGAATTGTACCCCATGATATTGGTCAACTACCCAGGGCGCTCTGTGTACCCAGTGAAGTGTCGACTAACTATAAATTCAGTCCGGAATAAAAATGCTTTGAAGATATAATCGTGTTAAGATTGGAAGAAATTGTGTAATCTTGTAACCTATGAGGAGGAATCTATTTAATGTATACTATGTTGAGTAATAACATTGCTGATGTTTACTTTTACTGTGAGAATAAAAAATCACAAAGAGAAAGGGGAGGGCGGAGCAGTTCTTTGGGGAGATAGCCTCGCTGCTCTCTAGAACTGCTGGCTTTTCTAGAAATAAAAGTGAAACTATTGATCACTCATCCACTTCTCCATTGACTGACTTAGGTGACAGACAGATGGATTCCTTGATATGGCAACGCCAGTGTAATTCTCTTGAAAATTATATCAGTTTTTATGAACCTTACTAGACTTCCCTTCGTTAGATAAATATCATAAAAGGTCTTCAAGAAAGACCTCTATCTTTGACTCCGTAAGGCTGCTGAGGGGCAATGCACTTCAGAACCTAGAAGCTCTTTTATTTAAAAGGGATGATCTATAAAGCATAGTCTTAAGATCCTTGGATACCTTTTATCTAGCTGAGAGTATCTATGAGATTCCACCTCAAGTCTTTCTGAAATCCTAAAGAAATGTTCTCAAGTCATTCTTTCTGCCTTCATTTTTATCCCATGACTACATTTTTCCTGAAAGAGCTCTAGATTTGATCATTTCCCTGAGTCCATTTACTTTGTGGATCTTTTGCTGAAAATATTCTCTTGGGCATTTTATATTTCTTCCAAATTTCACTTGAACATTAAATAGTTGACATTTTTTTTTTTAGCTTATCTGTTTTTATCTCTCTGCTCTCATTTTGTTATAGGCAGCTAGAATAAACCAGGTGGCATCTTAAACATGGCCTGGAAATGATCTCAGCTAGATGATAGAGTTCCTTCGGTACATTTTCTATTTTCCACGTTACTGCAGGTGACAGCTTTGCTCAACTTTCCACCATTAGAGAGCAATGTTCTTCTTTCCGGGAGCTTCTCATAACATTTTCCTCACTTTCCCTTAAGCCTTCCCTGACATATTGCCCTTCTCAAGGTTCATCAAGTTTTCGCCAACAGACTCAAGGCCCTTTCAGCCCTTGTCTGTTCCCCAGTCTCCAAGTCAATGAGACGTGGTTTAGGCTTTTATTATGGCAGCCCCGCATTTCCAGGTACCCAAATTTGATTTGGTTACTATAGTGAAAAATTGCCTTTAAATATAGTGGCTTAAAGTAACCATTTTATGGTTTGTTTGTTGTTGTTGTTGTTTTTTGGAATTTTGTGCATCAGGAATTTGAAAGAGGCTCTGCTGAGCAGTTCTCATTTGAGGTTACTCATGTAGTTGCAGTAAGATGTCAGTTGGAGCAACAAACATCTGATGACTTTGACTGGGCTGGATGTCCAGAGGCTCATGCTTATGGGTAGGACTTCATGCTGCTGTCAGCTGTGAGTTCAGCTGGGCTGTCATCACAGCTTCTACAAGTGAGCCCCCCAGCACAGCGCTCTCAGGATACTTGGCATTCTTACATAGAGCTGTTTTCTCCCAAAGCCAGTATCCCAAAACAATCAGGCAGAAGCTGTATGGCCTTATCTGACCCAGCTCTGAAAGTTAAATGGCACCACTTCTGCTTCATTCTTTTGGTTACAAAGTTATCACTGAACAAGTTCAAAGGTAGGGGACATAGATACACCCTCTCCATAAGAAGAGTGACAAATAATTTGCAGGTATGTTTTAAACTACAGACTTAGAGGCGGCGCCTGTGGCTCAAAAAAGTAGGGCACCGGCCCCATATGCCGGAGGTGGCAGGTTCAAACCCAGCTCCGGACAAAAACTGCAACCCCCCCCAAAAAAAAAAAACAGAAAAACAAACATAAAAACCCTGCAGACATAAACAATATCTTAAATTCTCTAAAGTTAAGTATAAAAAGCAGAATATACAACAGCATATACACTGTGGCAGAAGCAATACCCAGGAATGGACATATGGAAAACATAAAAAAGAAATAAAAAACTGGGGGCGTCCTACTTGGATCCACCCCTCCACAGCTGGAGGTTCTGTTCCCCCTCTTCTGTTGCTTATCATGCATATCAATCTTTCTCTCTGTCAATAAACTATCCTGTTGCTTAAGAAAAAAAGAAATGAAAAATGATTGTAATGATCTTGCTCTTGTGGATAATTTTTCTCCATTATTTATAACAGGGAAGAAAAAGAAAGCAAAGCAAAGAAAACATATTTCTAAGTCAGTGGTTCTCAACCTTCCTAATGCTGTGACCCTTTAATACAGTTCCTCATGTTGTGGTGACCCCCAAACATAAAATTATTTTCGTTGCTACTTCATAACTGTAATTTTGCTACTGTTATGAATCGTAATATAAATATCTGATATGCAGGATGGTCTTAGGCGATTCCTGGGAAAGGATTGTTCGACCCCCTAAGGGGGTCGCAAACCACAGGTTGAGAACCGCTGTTCTAAGTAATTCTATGTTTTTCTTCATAACCTCTGCTCCATTTTTCTTGTGGTTTTTCTTTAAAAATGGATAGAAATAGAAAGCAAATCATGAGAATTGCTTTAAGCTGGGTTTGGAGGTGAAAGGGAGCATTAAAAACATGACTGGCTACGTGTGGAGGCAGCCCTGGCTGGGGTGGGGACAGACTGAGCAGAGTGGTCTGCAGTCAATTACAAGACCCTTCAAGGACCATCTAATTTAGGGCCAGAAAGAAGCCCCAAGGTGTTATCTCTTATTTACAGGATTGAGACTCCCAAAGTAGGTTAGCACATTCCATGGCCATCCAATTCTGTTTGCCCCATGTCACCATTAATGGGAAAAATAAAGCAAACAATAAAACAAAAAAGTGGCACAAATCTGTCCAAACAGAAGGTGCTTACATTCAGTCACTCCAGGCAATATGGGATCAAAAGCCATGCATGGATTACTGTTAAACTGTCCTCACCACACCCATCTTGCCTTCACATTCTGAAGACCAAGAGAGCTTTCTTGACCTACTTACAGGACCTGGGTCATATTACAGATGGGAGGTCTGTTATGACCTGAGTTGTGCCCCCCAAATGCATATGGTGAAACCCTAATCACCAACATGACTGTATTTGAAGTGAGGGCCTTTAATGATGTTCCCATTTTAGGGCTTTGATCTCGCTTGCCTACAGTTAACAAGTTGTCTCTAACTTTAGCTCTTTCACGCCTGGGCCTGCATGGATGCTAACTGATTGGTAGCTGGCAAAATGAAGTTATTTCTATGAGCATAAAAACCCACTCAGGGTCCCAACAAACTCAACGTGCATCTGCCTTCAATGAATGGATGACTCAGATTCCTACAGCCTCACAGAGTTTCTGCTTTACCAGGCAGCTGTTCCCACAGGTTGAAAGTGGCTCTGAGCAGAACTCAAGACCCCAGCATCAGAGCGCCATACATGGTGGGAGGCGCAGGGTGAGTCCTCAGACCCCTGCTTTGTCCTCATGGCCTGGGTCTTCTCACTGGGCTGAATATTCCAAGTTTGCACTCTGAATTTGGAGCTTGAACAAGGGTGGGGTGGCCAGCTAGAGGTGCAGAGGTGAGATTGCTGCTTCTATAAAGATCTCATCTGTTACCTGAGATTAAACCCCTCGGGAAATCCAGGCAATCTGACAGTCAGCTGCTTAGAACAATTGGATTCTAAACTAAACTTCCAATCTTTCCTGGAAGAAAGCAAATCCTATTGCTGATGACGCAGAAAGTCTCTAAAGCCCTTTAATAAAGGAAATAGGGGCAATTCTGTGAGGCCAGCACTGGGGGATTGCTCCATGTCTAGAGTTTGAGAGCAGCCTGAGCAAGAGCCAGACCCCATTTCTACTAAAAATAGAAAACTTAGCCAGGCGTTACGGTGTGCACCTGTACTCCCAGGTACTTGGGAGTCTGAGGCTGGAGGATCACTTGAACCTTGGAGTTTGAAGTTGCTGTGACCTATGAAGACAGCATGGCACTCTACCTCAGGCAACAGAGCAACAGAATATGTATCTAAAACATACATACATACATACATAAATCAAAATAAAATAAAATAAAGTAAAATAAACAAAGGAGAGGAGAGAGCATCTAGGATTTTTTCCTAATAAGCCATGGATTCCTTCTTATTGAGGTCAATAGACCTGATCTCTTGCCACCAATCTTGAGCAAACTTTGGACACTAAGTTTCTTATAAAAACAGAGGGAATCAGGTTTTCTTGGAGGAACATATTCATGACTTAAGAGCAACCTTTTCACACCTACTCTAGTGTGTCTCCTCGCACAACTGACGACACTTACCTCTTGCTGACAAAATAATTGATAATCTTCTGATTAAAAAGTCTAATGTAGAAATAATAAAAATGATAAAACACTTTATCTTCTCATAATCCTTAATTTTAACAAATTTGTCGGCTTCAGAAACAGGGCTTGCAAATTACAAGTTAATGAGTCCTCTTGGAAGAGCAGCTGAGGAGTTTCAGAGGGAAACTGTTAAACAACAAGAGGAATGAATGTAACTTCAAATAAGCCCCGAACTCCTGTGTTCACACCCTAAAGAGGAAGGTTTTGAGTATTGCCAAACACCTGTTTAGTAGTGATGGTGAATTTTATGTCAGTTTGGTGGGCTATAGTGCTCAGATGTGGAGTCAAACATTATTCTGGATGTTTCTGTGAGGGTGTTTTAGATGAGAACGACTCTTAAATCAGAGGATGTTGGGTAAAGCAGGTTTAAAAAAGAGAATAAAAGGAGGAAGTAAAATTAAGGAAACAGGGAAACGGGCATAGATGGGGGGACACATCCTATTAACTGAAGCCCTGAAGAGAACAAAAGACTGGCCTCCCCAAGCACTTAAATGCAACATGGGCTCTTCTATGGTTTCCCAGGCTGATGGCCTTTGAACTTGAACTAAGCACTGGCTCTTCCTGCATCTTCAGGCAGAAAGACATCAATTTCCTTCACCAGCTTCCCCCGCCTCCCCACCCCATCTCACTGCTTCTGTTTCTCCAGCCAACTCTGACTAACATGTTTCCCTACCTCCTTAAATTTATTCCTTCCTTATATTCTCTTCTGAACTTTGAACAGTGGAATCAGCAGGGGAGCTTCAAACATCCAGATGCCTGGTTCCCACCTCTAGTTTGATTAGTCTGGGCTGAGGTCTCAGCATCAAGATTTTAAAGGCTTCCCAGATGATTCTCAAGTACAGATGGTCCCTGACTTACAACGGTTCACTTCAGAACTTTCTGACTTTACAGTGGGTTTATTGGGGTGTGATTCCATGATAAATTGAGGACTATCTGACTTATAATGGTTCAACTTATGATATTTTGACTTTACTGTGGGTATATCAGGATGTAAACTGATCCATTTTGACTCACACTATCTTTAGTTTACAGTGGGTTTATTGGAGTATAACCCTCTCATATAAGTTGAGGAGCATTTGTATAAGCACAGTTGAAACACATTGTCTCAGGCTTTCTTGATGACAATTTTTAAGTAAAAAACTTGGCTAGAGTTCTTCAACTGTCCTATTTCTGAATCAGCTGATTCAGTCCCTCTGCTGTGAATCTCACTCACCTTTATAAGACTTAAGCAGGATCACGATGTCCTATGATTGAATTTTTTCCCCACCAATTTACATGTGAAAGCTCTATAGCTTACGAAATGCAAATCACAACACTTTGTATTTACACAACTTTCTCTTTTTAAAGGAAAAACATGCTTTTCAATTTCATTTCAAAGTTTCATGACAATTCTTTGATGCTGGCAAATGGCAGGTTAATTTGCATCCATTTAATTCAAAGGAAAATAAGGGCAAAAATAGATTTCTTTGTGCAGAATTGTTCCTAACAACCCCAAGTGTCCAATGAAGTAATAAATGGCCTGTTAACAACTTCCTCCCATGGTGGTTCTTATGAAGTCATGGAACCGTGTCTACTTTTGTATTTACACATGACTGAAATGACATGTACATAAAGTTATGCATTAAACCCTGGTTTGTGAAGTAAAAGATTGCAAACAACCTAAGTGTCTACCACTGGGGACTGGTTAAAAAATTACAGCACTTCCTAATATAGCATGCTATGCTGTCATAAAGGGTTGAGAGGCTGCTCTTCAAGCTCTGATATGGAATGCTCTAGTTCTAGAACCAGCTGGGACTGGGTCTCACTGGGGCAGATTCTTAATGCCTCTTCTTAACTTTGCAGTCAGCCACCTTCCACAGCTTGAAATCAGCAGTGGTTGGAGTTACACATGGACATCTTTAAATGTTATGAATCAGAGCACTCGTGATCCTACAAGAGCTGTTTGGTAAACATTTACTAGCGGACCACTGAAAAGTTCTCCAAAATCCATTGTCAAATGACTAGAGCAAGGAGCAGCACAATGTCCATTGTATACCAGTGACTGTGTGAAAATAGGAGAAATGACATGCATTAAAATCCTCTGGATTCCTCAAAATTGAAATCAAGAATTATCACACGACCCAGCAATTCCACTCCTAGATGTATACCCAAGAAAGAGAGAAACACGTTCACACAGAGCAAATATTTAGAGAAACATTATGTATAATAGTCAGCAGATAAAAACAACCTAAATGTCACTGGGTGAACCAATGAACAAATGTTGATAGAAACACAGAACAGTATTTGGCCGTGAAAAAGGAATGCTCTAATGGAGTGTTGAAAAATGCTATAGTTTGTCCTTTTGTTTGTTTTGGAAACAGAATTTCTCTTTGTTGCCTGTGCTAGAGTGCCATGGTGTCATCATAGCTTACTGCAACTTCAAACTTCTGGCCTCAAGCAATCCTCTTGCCTCAACCTCCCAAGTAGCTGGGACTACAGGCATGCACCACTATGCCCAACTAATTTTTCTACTTTTTAGTAGAGGCACGGTCTTGCTCTTGCTCAGGCTGGTCCAGAACTCCTGAGCTCAAGCAATTCTTGTGCCTCAGCCTCCAGGATTATAGGTATGAGCCCCTGTGCCCTGCCAAATGCTACAATTTGTATGAACCTCAAATGCTTTACACTGTGTGAAAGAAGGCAGACACTAAAGGTCACAAACTGACCATATGATTCGTCTCATACGTTATATCCAGAAGAGGCAAACCCATAGAGACAGAAAACTGCTGAGTGGATGCTGGCGGATGGGGATAGGGTGCCTGGTGATTACTTAATGGATAATTTTGCTTTTTGTATTTTTTCTGGGGTGATGAAGAAGTTTTGAAACTAACAGAACAGAAAACGTTGCACAACCTTATGAATGCACTAAATGCCAGTGAAATGTACACCTTAAAATAGCTAATGGTATGTTGTTTAATTTTGCCTCAATTGAGAAACAAAACATAAACCTGTGGCTATGTATAAAAACTGGCTAGCTGTGTCCAGGGAGGCGAAGGATACCTGGGAGGCAGAATGCAAGGGGGACTGTCCCTTGCATGCCTTTTTGTACTTTTAAATTGAGAACCATGTGGACGAGAAGGTCTATGACCTTCTAACACAAACTTACATCCTTTCTGTAAAGCCCAAAGTAAATGGGTAAGGAATGAGTTAGTGGCAAATAACAATTAATTTAGAATCTATAAACTAAGGCTCAATTTTCCCGCCATTAGCTTCCCAGGAGCTCTCATTGGTGAGTCTTCCGTCATCATATCTCACCAGGCAGGAGTATCTTTCCCAGGATGCAATGGGCACCTGGATTAACTCTGCCCTATGATTGGAGGATGCAGCTGAATGGTGGGGAGTTTGGTGGTAGAGTGGGCAAGCTAGTTCCCAGGAATGCCCATATGACCTTGGGTTAGTGTGTAACCTCTCTGAACCTCAGTTTTCTTCTCTGTTAAATGGGAATGATCAGAGTTAGTATGGCAGTGGTACAGGGAATTAAGAAAACACATGCATGTGCCCAGCACACTGTAGACATTCAGCAATGCTGAGACTCTCTCTCAGAAAGGGGATGGTGCTGCAGGAATTGTTCCCTGGTGGTGACTTGTGAAGATTTGCTCAGCCTGCTTTGTTCAACTGGTCCAGCACTAGCATCACCTATGTCTATATGATCCCTCTATTGTTCTCTGTTTTTACAAGCCAAGACTGTATCATTGACATGGACAGTGAATAAAAAAGTAAAAGAATTAGATTCTTAAAAGTAACTAAAGCTATGATTTATTGAGTGTCTACTTGGCGCCTCTTGTTTTAAATGCTTTATTATTCCTGACTCTTACAGCAGCCCGAGAAGCAGAATATTACCGTCCTCATTTATGGGGTTAGAGAGGGTCTAAGTAACCTGCCCACAGTCATATAATGCAGTGCCAAAGCAGGGATTTGAACCTAGGGCTGTCTGACTTTCTACTTGATCACATTCCATTCAGGAACCTACCTTGCCAATTGCCAAAGTCAAGACTTCTAGATGGTATGGACTTTAAACAACCATAGAATCCAGAAGAAAGTTGGAAGAGGCCCAAAAGACCATGGAGTCTAACTCCCACTTAACAAAGAACTCCACTTCGACATCCCTGACTCTTTGACGAGTAGCTCATCACCTCATGTGACAGCCCATTCCATTTTTAGGCAATTCTAATTACTAGGAAGACTCATAATGTGCTATTTGCCAGTCAGATTCACCTGCTATTTTCATTACAACTTCATATGCCGTGATGAGGCCATTATTAAGACATCCTTGGCTGAAATCCTGAACTCCATTACCTCCTGGACTTGCAATGAGGCCCCTAACACCATTGCCAAATAAAGTTTCTCCACAGCATCAGCAATGCAGACAAAGTCATGAAAGGGAGGTTGATTACTACTTCAAATGAGTCTGGGATAGGTGATTATCTCTTCTTGAGGATAGGTTATTCTGGGTGGGATGTATTGTCACTCGGGACAGAGGTATAGCATATATTGCAGATGTTTAAAATAATCAAGAGTTGTGTGTATGCAACACAATTCCTTGGTTAATTAAAATGCTTCCAAAAAGCAACGAAGCTGATTTTTGTGCTTCTTCTTCCTCCTGGTTTCAGCTTCTTTGGCAGATTTCTGTTGAGTGAAGGACAGTGAGTTCTAAATGATCAAATATGAGCTCATGTCGCTAGCTTTCCATAACATGAACTTGCTGCAAGATCCAACGACGAATAATGGAGGTGAAAAATGGATAAGAATTAAAAAGGGGAAATCCAAGGTCTTCGGAGTGCTCATCCGATTCTCTTCAGGGGAAACAAAATATGTTTATGTGACTGTGTGAACTGCAGGGAACTAAAGGATGCCAGGGTCAGAGGAGTGAGGTGGCTCCGCTGGGATTTCAGATGGCAAATGGGATTGAGAATCTTAACTTTAATGAAGACAACAAAAATCACATAATTAACACACACTGTTAACACCTCATTAGTCTCCCGGGGCTTAAGTTATGCTAAAAATAATCAACACATTTTGTTTAAATACGGGGCTGTTACAGGTGGCGGCAAAGTCTTCCTTAGCCATAGCAGAATGAGGCCATTTCTCTACATTTTCTTTCAAAAGCTTTAAAGCAGGACTTATCTTTAGTCCAAGGGATGGATTATTAAAAACATATGTGGGGCTGCAGAGAGGAAATGAGTTTATTATTGAGAGTCTCTGGCGTTAAGCCTGACTCCCACATCTTACACAACCCAGATCCTTCAAGTGAAGATTGTATCCTAAATAAATCTGCTGTTGGGGCACTGGTGTCGGCTCCACATCGAGCTGTAAATGGGTAAATTTCATTTGGTGCCTTTTCTTCTCTTCCTTGTGACACTCTGAGCATTAAAGCTACTCTCGTATGATTGCTTAAACAAGAGAATTTGGAGGAAGTGATGTTTCTTGATTTCTGAGCCCAGAAGCCAAGAGGTCCTGAAGCATGCCTTGAGCTCCCATGGAGGAAAGCCAGTTCCCCTGGCTGTAGAACCAGGCCACTCGTAGGGCTTTGGAGAATCATAGATTATTCTGGGTGGGATGTATTGTCACTCGGGACAGAGGTTAGGGTTAGGAGAGAGCCCACATGCACCTAAGGCTAGACATTCATCCAGTGGCAACCCCAGCTGCCAACCAAATATGACTACAAGAAAGAATGCAAGCAAGACCAGTGAAGGCACTGCCAGCCAACCTCCAGCTTGCCCACAGAATCATGAGATACGATAAAATTGCTAATGTTTTATACTACTTAGTTTGGGGTGGATGTTGCAAGGCAAAAAATAACCAAAACACCTCTTTTTTTATTATTATTTTATCCCTATTATGATGTCACTTTTGCCCACCCTTACCCACCTGTTATGGACTAAAGCTTGGTGTTCCCCTCTCCAAATTCATATGTTGAATTCCTTACCTCCCATTGGATGGTATCTGAAGGTGGGGCCTTGGGGAAGTAATTAGGTTTAGATGAGGTCACGAGGGTGGAGGTCCTTGTGATGGAGTCAGCGTCCTTACAAGAAGAGGCAGAGAGACCAGAGTACTCTCTCTTTCTTTACCACATGAGGACACAGCAAGAAGGCAGCCTTCTGCAAGCCAGGAATAGAATCAGCAGATACCTCGATCTTAGACTTCTCTACCTCCAGAACTTGAGAAATAAGCATTTTTGTTTAAGCCACCCAGGCTGTGATATTTTGTTATAGTAAGCTGAGCAGACCAAGAAGCACCTCTCAGGGCCTTGCCAAGGTATCTCCTAGCATGTTCAGGAAATTCATCCATGTGTGTTCATGGATTTTCAAGGAAGAGGTCTCCCTCCATTTCTTGAAAAAATAAATCATGTTCACTGTGATTCTGGAATGAGCTTGAACTTTCCCGACTAATTTAATTTTTATTTTTTTTCATAAAATCCCATATTAAATAAGTTCCTTAAAGAACTAAAGATAAATATTCAAACCAGCATGCCAGACACCGCATTTTCTTCTTTGTAAGAAATTTCCCTTTTCTTCTTTGTAAGGCAAATTCTATTTTGTTCTAGTAGCAATGTGCTCAGTTAAGAACATTGACTCTGCCAGAGCCCTATGTGTCTAGGGATGCCCTGAGACACGGTTGAAATTGTCTCAGAAACAGGGGCTGATACTTGCCCTTTTATCTTCTTTCTGGAAATGAGGTGCCACGTCTGGGGGTGTACAAGCCACCTCACAGCCATGAGGCAACAAGCGTGAGGTCACATGTCTATACACTGATGATGATGAAAAGGAAAGATGAGGAAGCCCTGAGCCCTGCTGGTGTAATGGAGCCACCCCAGCTCTGGACTTTCCTGTTCTATGTGACAAATGCCCAACTGTTTTGGTAATTTCTTGTCATATTTTCCATTATTTGCACTCAAAAGCATTCCTGGCAGATCTTCTTGAGTTGAGCCGATTGAAAACTGCTGCCTGGTTTCTGGTGCCTGGAGTGGATGAAGGAAAAAAGCATTCTTTGTTGAACCTTGTCTAGATAAAGGCCAGGAGTCCACAGGGTCTGACAAACTGCATAAACGTGGCTTGCACTAACTTGCATAATCAAAACACAGGGGTTAAGAAAGATGCAGGTGCATCAGGGTCTCCAGGACCCAGATTATTCCATCTCTCTGCTTGGGCATCCTTGGGGAACGCCATGTGCTGACTGAGACTAATCAGGAATTTTCCTAGGCGACTCCCTGAATCCTTTCGGGTATAGTCTTGGGCACTGAAAAAGAAGTGGCTATCTGACAGAAAGGAAAAAGCAAGGATCAAGAATCATAGGAAACCTACAATGTCTACTACACATGTTATACCAATACTTTGCAAAATGTGGAAAGTCCCCGAACACAAACTGCCAGACTACTTACCGTCAACATTGGTCTGGACAGTTTTTTGGCTACTGTTTGGAAAAGGGTGGTTTGGTTTCTTGTCCATTCATTTAGCATTTAAGGCTTCCAACTGAATGATCTAATTCATTCATCCTATTTGACTGGTCTCATAACAAGAAGCAATTACAGTGTTCCAGGCGACCAAATAGCTCATTTATACCAAAACAGAATAAATGAAAAAGCAAACAATTCCTTCCTTCCCTTCCTCCCAACTAAGCCACCTTCAAGGGACAAAAGAGTGGTTCTGAAAGAAGCCCAAATTCTGTTTAAATGGAAAGGAAGAGATTCCAAAGTCTGTTTAATAACAAGACGAAGTCATGGATGCTTATTAGAAATAGGCTTGTTTTCAGTGGGGAGCTGATGTTCTTAGGGATTTTTAGAGCTGGTGCCTCATTGGGGATAGATGTGAAACCCCCATGGCAGGATCGCGTGGTGCATAGGCAGCTTCACAGGAGAAAATGTCCCCCAAAACACTAATCTGCGTGTGCCTAACCCACTGTGATATTTAGTGTTGCCTGAGCAGGAGAGAATAATTTGTAGTGCCAGAAACGACTTGCTGCGTATACAAAACTAGGACACAGCAGAGTTGCACTTGTGTCTTCTGTTGGAGAATGATGTCTTTATTTTTTTCTTTTCTTCAAGACAGAGTCTCACTCTGTTGCCCAGGCTACAGTGCTGTGGAGTCATCATAGCTCACAGCAACCTCAAACTCTTGGGCTCAAGTGATCCTCCTGCCTCAGCCTCTAAAATAGTTAGGACTATAGGCACCTGCCATGACACCCAGTTAGTTTTTCTATTTTTAGTAGAGGTGGTGTCTTGTTCTTGCTCAGGCTAGTCTCAAACTCTGGAACTCAAGCAATCCATCTGCCTTGGCCTCCTAGAGTGCTAGGATTACAGGCGTGAGCCATTGCACCTGGCCAGGAATGATGTCTTTCCTAACTCCTTATGAGAGGGTGATCCTGTAGCACAGTGCTGTATTCTGGCCTCGTCAACACAGTAATGGTTCAAATATGAGCAGGTGACCCACACAGGTCCTATGAGATTCAGCCAGGCACTTCTGTTGGGACTACTAGAAGTTGTAAGTCTATTAGAATATACAATGCTAGGCTCGGTGCCTGTGGCTCAAGTGGCTAAGGCACCAGCCACATACACCTGAGCTGGCCGGTTCGAATCTAGCCCGGGCCCACCAAACAACGACAGCTGCAACCAAAAAATAGCTGGGCATTGTGACAGGCGCCTGTAGTTCCAGCTACTTGGGAGGTGGAGGCAAGAGAATCACTTGAGCCCAGGAGTTGGAGGTTGCCGTGAGTATGATGCCACAGCTCTCTACACAGGGTGACAGCTTGAGGCTTTGTCTCAAAAAAAAAAAAAAAGAATATACGATCCTGGATTTTTGTGCTATATGTATACCCTACCAGTAAAATGTCCTTTTTTGCAGAAGTATCATGAGTAGCATTTCTGTCACTTGCAAATGTGGAGATCTAGCTAGTACAAGAACAAAAAGCACCAGTATCTTGATTTCTAAAGAGAAGAAACAGACATTCACACAATGTAAAAGAATCCATCCTGCACTCACTACTGACTCTCCACCTTCACAGTGATACCTTTCTGTCCTCCAGTCCAATTTATAGATTGAATTATCCTCAAAACACAGGTAAAAAAAATTGCAAAATGCAATGATTGCTGTATGCCAAGCCCTTTACTGGTTTCCCTACATACATTAGCTCTTAATCCTCACATAATTTCCATCCTGTTTTTACATGAGAAGACAAGGATGCTTGGAGTGGACCAGCATTGCATGGGAACTGTCAAAGAAGACTCTTGGGACTCTGTTGGGGCCCTCAAAGGAGTGTCCAGCAGACGTCTTAGAGTCTATTTAGTGCTCCATCAAGATGACTGTCCCCTGAAGAATAAGAAAGGTTTCCCTTTCTATGCTACGGTGCTTGCTCATTAAGTATTTTATTCTTTTTGGTGCTATTGGGAATGATAATTATTTTATTTTTAATTGTGTGTCACTAGTATATTGAAACCTCATTAATTTTTTGTTTATTGACTTTGTTTCTTGTGATCTTGCTAAATTCCCTTATTATTTCTAGAAGTGCTTTAAAAATATCCTTAGAATTTTCCCTGTAGGAAATCAGGTCTTCATGCTGTGTATTTATCTCCCTCAGTAGCCACGTTTTTATTATTTTTTTCTTGTCCTATTGCACTGGTTAGGATTTTCCATATAATATTAAAGATAAGTGGGAAGAGAAGATATCGTTGCCTTGTTCCCAATCTTAGGTGGAACATATTAAGTATGTGTACAGTAAGTATGCTGTTACCTATCGGTTTTTCATAACTGCCTTTAACCAAATTAAGGATGTTTCTTTCTATTCCCAGTTTGCTAAAAGTTTTTTCATGAATAGAGTCCGATTTTATCAACTGCTTCTTCTTCTTTTATTGAGATGATCACGTGATGTGGTGAATTACATAAACTAATTTTCAAATGTTGCTTGCATTTCTAAGGCAAACCACTTGATCGTGATATATTTTTCTAGATTTGTTTCATTAAAATATTTTTCAGGAATTTTTATTTGCGTTCATGAGAAATGCTGATCTGCTGGGTTTTTAAATTTAAGGTTATAGTAGTCTCAAAAAAGGAATTGAGAATAATTTTATTCTTTATTTCCTGAGTTTGTATAAATTTGATATTACTTCTTTATAAAATATAAGAATTTGGTAAAACTCACCAGCAAACCTTTCTGGGCCTAGTCTTGTCTTTGTGGGAAGGGTTTTTTAAATTACAAAATTGGTTTTTAAAACACATACTGAACCATGGAAATTAACTATTTTTCTTGTGTAAATTTTGGTAAGTTGTGTTTTTCAAAGATCTTTCCATTCCACCTTGGTTATTAACTTTATCAGTATAAATTTTGTTTATGAAATTTACTTATATTTTTGATAGCTATAGGATATGAAATGGTATTCCTTCTTATTTCTCATATTAGTAAGTTTGAGTCCTCTCTTTTTTATTAGTCTTGTTAGAATTTTATCAATTTTATAAATCTTTTAAAAATCTTCTATTATTTTTTACATTTTTTGTATTGTTTATTATATTTTCTATTTTATTAATTTATGTTCTTTATTACTTCTTTCTCTTTACTTAAATTAACTTTTTTAGCTTCTTAATGTTTAGACCTTTCTACTGTATTTAATATATATGTTTAAAATTATATATTCTCCTCTGAAAACACTGAGGTTCTATCCTCAATGTTTTGATATGTTGCATTCATTATTATTCATATAGAAATATTTTCTAATTCCCTCTAGTTTCTTCTTTGACTCATAGGTTATTTAGAAGTGCATTATTCAATTTCCATATATTAGGGAAAGTTCTAGATATTTCATTCATTTCTATTTTAACTTCATTGCAATCATATAACACACTCTGACAGGTTAACCTTTTTAAATTTAATGAAACTTTTTTGTGTGTGTACAATATGATCTGTCTTGGTGAACATTCCATGAAACTTGGAAAGAGTATTTATTTTGCAATTGTTGGGAAAATGCCATTTCAGTCATGTTAGTTGATAGTGTTGTTCAGCTTATCTATCAATGAATGGGAAAGTATGTTAAAAATGTATAATTATGATCTGTGGATTTGTTTTTTCTGTCACTATTTTTTTTCAATTTTTATCGTATTTGAAGCTTATTGTATTATTCTCATACATACGATTTAACATCACTATGTTTTCTTACTAAATGTGTCTTTTATCATTGTGAAATTTCCCGTTGCTGTGCCTGGCTATATTCGTAGTTTTTGTCTTTATGTCAATTTTTGCTGATATCAACATAGCTATGCCCTTTTTCTATTTATTGTTTGCATGCAAATCTTTATCTCATCCTTTTACTGCCAAGCTAGCTGTGTCTTTTTACCTGACATGTATCTCTTTTAGGCTGTTTCAGATTTGGGAGCTTTTAGGATCAGGGATGCCCTGATTAGCTGATGCCCTCATTACCTCTCCACTGTGTGAAGGGTGTCTCGAGACAACCTGTATTCCTTCTATTCTCTCTAGGAAGGGCAAGGCGGAGCGCTGCACAGCTGGGCCATAGCTGGGAAGGACTGTGAAGAGGTTGGTCATTTTCTAAGATTGCTTCAACATCCTGTGAAATGAAATCAACATACGCTATCAGAACTTCAACACAGAATCTTCTAATCTTCCAAATGCTGCCACCCATGGAGAAGCTTCACCATGGGTGACCTTGGTGGGTGGTGGCGGTTTGGGAAGCTATGATGAAAGTCGTGAGCCACTTCCCTTGAATACATCACCTAAGAATGGCCAGAACCATACTGGATGCATCTTCTGAGTGAAACACATAGCAACTTACTTGATAATTTTCTTCCTTGACCCTTAAATCAAAGGTTTTTTGAATCCTATCAGCATTAAACTTCCTAATTACTTTTTTAAATAAAGGCTGGGTCAGAAGTCCCCTATTTCCTCTACACTCCTTCCAGCAACAATTTTCCAAAATCTGCAGGGTAGAGAAGGCAATCTCACTTCTGTTCTTAGATTCTATTCTCTATGGTGGGAATGTTTGCGTGTTTTTCACAGTTGCCTGCAGGTTTTTTGCATCTCTGCGGTTTCTATGTTCATCTTGGGGGTGTGAAGGAAAAGGACTAGATCAAGCTAGCTTTCAGACTGGAGAGAGCACCTCTTCCTCATGATGCAATTTCAGGGTGTGGAGAAGAGGGGGTAAGCAGGGGGAAGGTGAAGAGATGGCCAATAGAGTCTTGGAACATGTGAGGTTCAAGGTCACCAGCCTGAAGGTGTAGGGAGTTTGAGTCTTTCCTCTGCACCTAACAGGGGGCATACTGGGAAAAAAAAAATTAATGAGCTACTTTGAGTCTTGGTTTCCATCTGTAAAATAAGAAAGTAACACTGGAAAGAGTCTGTGGTTCCTCATATACAGGTCTCTCCAAACAGATTATGAGCCGCTTGGAGGAAGGCTGCCATTTCTACATCTTCATAGTCAAGACCCAGTGCAGGCTCTGAAATATAAGTGCATCAGTTCAGCATGAATTTGGCTGCAAGTAACTGACACCGTCAACAAGTTTATTTTCTCCTATTATAAGAAGTCTAAAGCTGTGCTGGTGGTGGTTAAGGTGCTCAGTGGGATTTTTGGGGATTGAGGTTCTTTCCATCTTCCTCTCCATCACCTTGGGCATGTTGGCTTTGTGGTCTTATTTTTATGAGCTCATGGTCCCAAGGGAGCTGCCACATTGCCAGGCATCACAACCACATTCCAGGCAAAAGGAATGGGAAAAGCACCAGCTATTCCTATCCTTTTTATAAAGGAAAAAAAAAGCTTTCTACTAAGTCACATTCTTGGCTACAATTGGGTCACATGACCTCTACTAGCTAAAGGGGCTGTGGTAAAAGCAGGTGTCTAGCTTTTTAGCTTCTAGGGAAAGAAGTAGCAAGAAGTGGGGTAGATATGGATGTTGGGCCCACTGAATGTTTATTAAATAAATATGGTTAGAAAATAGCTGGAAAAGGCTGCTCTTTTTCTTAAGTGGCATGTACTATGCAGTTATCCTGAGGAAACAAAGATTAAATTGGATATACTTTTAAGTGATCCATATTGCTATCTTACTTTTATACGCAAACCAGGAATGGCCCAGGATTCCTCTCAGGCCTGGGGCAGGAAGTAGAACTTGAAGTGGGATCAGAGTCCATGAAGCACTCAGCTCGGAGGGATTTGACTTTGGTGTTTTCCTACAGGAATGTTTCATATGTACTGACTTTCAGATTGAGAGAGACATTTCTTCTGTCTTTTCCTGTTGATCATCTTCTCCATGAGCCAGCCAAGTGTAACTGGCTCAGAAATTCCTGGTTCTGGCTGGTTTTCATTACCTTCTTCTCTGCACACATTGTCCCAACGTCTAAAGGGAAAGGTGTCATGGTCACAGTGAAAGGAAACTTGCCAAAACAGGGCATGGAACAGAACGTAATGTCTCTTCTTCACTAAAGAGTGGTCCTATTACTATGAATGAAAAGGTACATATAAATTGCTTAGCAAGGATCCCAAGGGATACTTAATAAATGTTAGATGTTATTATTTTATTTCTTTTTACAAATTTCTTTCTTTTTTATTTCTTTCTTTTGGATGAAGATGAAGGCATATGTGATTAGGTTACATTCTTTGCATCTGAAAGGTAAAATCCAAATTGCAGTGGAGTCCTTCACCCAGGAAGTGCTCCATACACCCCTATATTACTGAACCCCTTCCCTTCCTTCTCCCTCCACTGTTCTTGAATTTAATTGTGTTTTTCTCTTGTTTGTGCCTATAATTGTTGATCTACTAGTTTCAGTACAGTACTGAGTACATGGGATGCTTGCTTTTCCATTCTTGAGATGCTTCACTTAGGAGAATGTCCTCCAAATCCATCTAGGTAAATACAAAAGATGCGAGTTGCCATCTTTTTAATGGCTGAATGGTATTTTATTTCTATTCATAAGGATGATGTTTCTTGTCCACCTTGTCAATGAGGATCTACTATTTCCCCACATTACTTCGATGATAAAATGACAGGGTCCAAGACTGAACTACGCAGTTCCCTGGTTCCCCTTGAACTCTACAGAGCACTTCTAAGAGAACTCAGGCAGGTAAGACATACTCGAAGTTTTCTCGAGTGTATTTAAAATCATTTGGTTGGGGAAACTGCTATCCCGTGAAACATGGCTTCCTGGGACCTGAAATCCTGGTTGTTGCTTTCAAAAGTTTTCTCCTCCTGGTAACCACTCTATTTCCTGGTGGAATTTAATTCTGTCAGTTTTCTGAACTAAATGAAAAGGAAGCTATTGACAACTGGTATTCCTGCACAAAGGTACGAAGTTCTCTGGGGAGGAGCTCTTCTACACTGATAGGGAGAGGGGCTTTTGAATGCCTTTCCTAATAATGCTAATTTACAATGCTCACTTGACTTTCTGGTGCATTGTACATTAATCTATTTGAAAACAATAAGCGGTCAATAGTGCATTGTCTCCCTTGCAAGGCAGTCTCTAATGTTAGAGATAACTGTGGGAACTGTGCTATCAGACTTGAGAGGTCTTATCCAATTGTTACTTATCTTTTAATTTTTCTTTCATCTCTCCATTTGGTTTAGGGGTGGTAAGGTGTAAGAGGCCAGGCTTAGCGATCAGAATCCTTGGTTTAAGTCTGGACTTTGCCATGTCCAGCTTTCTAACTTTGGACCCATTACTCCATTTTATTGAACTTTATTTCCTGATCTAAAAAGTGGGCAAATTAAATCCCACCCCACAAAAATTATTTTGAGTAGGAAATATCATGCTATCTAAGAAAGCACTTCCTAAAGTGCTCAGTTGCAAGTTCAGAATATCCAACTCAATAAGTTCAGCAAAATGAGAATGTATTTACTCACACAATAAAAACAGGGCATCAGGTATGGCTAGATCTGGGGACTCACACATTGCTACCAGATCCAGATTCCACTCTATTTTTATTCTAATTCCTTCTGCATTGGCCTGAGGGTATGGTGGCTGCAATTACTCTAGTGTTTTTCTCCAGTTCTAGTCCAGTGGGAAAGATGAACTCTGCCTTTATAGATGTTGTCTGGGTTGGGTGTTAGGAGTTACTAACCAGTTTTTTTCAGGTACCCTAAAAAGCAGGAGAAGGAGATGGACAGTTCAAGGGGAGGGATAAGGGAAAAAGGCAAATTTCCCCTTTTATTCTACTACAAAATGAAAGCAAATCTGGGCTTTTATACCAATCCTAGAACACAGGGTACTTTCTTGGAAGAAATAAAATTAGGCTAAATGAAGAAAGTGCCATTTGAAACAGTACTGATGAACTTACGTAATTATCATTTCAAGAACTGGATGAAAGACAGATTTTTTTAAATTAGATGAAAGATTTACAATGAGAGACCAGAATGTTGCAGGGTGGGGGAAGGGTGGTGAGTGGCATCTGGGACTCTGCAAACTCATTAGTCAAGGACAGCTGTGCCCATTGACAGAAAGCAGGGCTGGAAGGATTGAGCTGCCTGAGCTCTTGGAGAACCACAAGGATGGATGGCGGGGCAGGGAGGCTGGAGTCGCTGAGTCTGGGAAGTCTCCATCTTATCTTACGGAATGCCTGTTCCTGGACAAACATCTTTAGTTTGAGTTGTGCAAAGATGATTCTAGGAAGCTCCTCCTACCGGCGACTGATGGACTCAGCCTGGGGTGGGGCTCAGAGATCTAGATGTTTAACACGTTTTCTGGTCACTAGCACTGGTGTTTGGGATTTTGCAGGGGTCCCTGTTCTCTCCTCCCTGGCTGTACTACCCACTGGGTTGACCCTGCTGTCTCCCTCCTCAGGGTAAGAGTCCCCACAGTGCAGTGACCCATGAAGCACACGGTCCGGATCCTGGCCCAGAGGGAGCCCCCAGGAAACATTTGTTGAAGGAATGCCAGAGGACAGCGAAGCCAGCAGACCAGCTGCCTCTTCCCATGTCTATTTTCTGGGAAAGAAAAGCTTCTACTTCTGGAAAGAGCTTCTGTGATTGAGAAGAGTTCATGGCAGCAAAAGAAGAAAGGACACCAGGAAAAGCGTCCTGGTTTCCCCAAACAACACATCCTTTCAAAAGACTCCTTTGATACTTTCATATCAATAATAACAGTGACAACAATGACAGTGACTATTATTTATGAATGGGGCTACATGTCAGGCGCTGGGTTGGCATTTCTTGCGTGATCACCTCCTTGGATGCTCACGATGAGAGCGTGGGGTGCACATGTCACACCCCCATTTCACAGATGATGAAAGGGAGGCACAGGGGTGATGTAGCCAGTCCAGGAGTACGTAGTAAGGAAGTGACAAGGCTGATTATGCAGCCTGAGGGTGTCATCCCCACCACACCTGCTGCTCGCCTCTCAGGTCTGACAGCACATTTCCAGGCGCTCATTTCCATCTTAAATAGTAGCATCCAGAAAAAATAAGACAGGAGCCAAGGAAATCAGAGGAAAGCAAAAGACATCTCAATAAAGACGCCATTGTACACTTCTCCAAACAGGCTATTTTCTTTCTCATTTTTGTTCCCCTGCTATGTGCTGAAGGTCACCAGCTACGTCTGCACAAGCCGGTGAAGTGACGAAAAGGCATACTTGGCAAGGGAACCCAGGGATGGGCAGGGCAGGGGAGGTGGGGACAGAGGAGGAGGAGGGGGAGGGGAGGCAATTTTACAATGAGGGGCAGTCTGCCCTGCTCTTCTTCCCCAAACCGGTCCAATGACCTTCCTCCCTGGGCTGACCACTCCCCTGGGCTGGCCTCCCGCACTCACAAACAGCCCGGCTCCAGCCTCAGCCTGTTCCTGTGGCCAGCTGAGTGCTGCTCAGGAGGGAAAACTCTTTTGGAAGAGCTGAAAAGGTGGGTGCCAAGTTGAGGTTCATTCTGTTCTTCTCAGAGTGTGCTTACTACGAGTCTGAACCCGGGTGGGGCAATGGGCCTCTTCTTGGGAATGTATTTGATCATCTTCATGAGAGAAACACACTTAATGACGGGGGTGGCTGCTCTAGAAGGTGGTAAGTGGGGGAGGTAGGGGGTTCAGGGGAGGAAGGGGGCAATGGGGAAGAAAGAAGCTATTCGTCCTTTGGACCTGCAGAGACTAGGCCAAGAGGACTTTAGTGTTCAGAAAAAGAAGTCTTGAGTGACGAAAGCTGCCTTTCTAGATGCTGCCTGGGTTAAGTGTTGGGAGCTGCTAAGGAGCCTCGGTACCCTAAAAAGCCACCTACTTAGCAAAGGCGGGAGGGCCCAGCCTTCTCAGGCTCTCAGCAAGGGCTCCTTCCAGGGGTGAGCCAAGGGATTAAACACACCCAAGGCTCAAGAGGGTCCTGTTCTTCCCTGATAGACCCAGGAGGGAAAAACAAGGTGGCTCCCTTCGGTCAGAACAAGTGCCCCAATCCCCTTGCTCTGATCAACTTATCCTCTTCTCCAGACCCATGCACACATCAGGCCTTGGGGATAAGAAAAGAAACCTACTCTGCCTTCACAACTCAAACTGAGCCTCCCACAGGGACCTCAAGGGGGAGAGGCGTGAAGGGCTTAAGAAACAAAGTGTCAGAGTTTATGTGGATTGGGGGAAGAATTTCTTTTCTGGTAGAGGAGAAAAACAGCTTCTTAGACTGTCTATTACCCTACCCAAACATTCTCAAAAAAGATGGCTCACTGACACACCCTGAAGGATCTGGTTTTGGTCTACACTTTTAAGGAAGAAATCTTAAAGACCTCCTTAGTGGCAGAACTGCCCCTGGAAGATGAGGGGAGACTTGAGGTCAGGGCCCACTTCCCTGCCTACTGCCTGGGGATTTGGCCATGTCACTTAGCTGGGTCCCTTGACGTCACTTTCTGCATGTCTTTTTCTCTATTCCTTCCTGGAGGCTTTCCTGGGCACCTCGGAGAATAGCTCCTAATATCAGAAGCTTTTGATTCCAGAATACCAGAAGCTTCTGTCTGGTAGTTAGGAGCTGCCACTTACTGAGAACTTTCTACACGCCTGGCCCTGTGCCCTGGGGTAAGAGCTGTGCAATGTGGCGTCTAAACCTTGGGATTGGAGCAGACTACACACTTTCCGATCCTGCCTGCAGCTCCTGAGTGAATGTATAACCCTTGGGCAGGACGCTAACCTCTCTGTGCTTCTGTTTTCCATGCACTGCAGATGGCACCTAATGAATGATGTTCTTTTTTTTTTTAAAAAAACAGAGTTTCACTTTGTCACCTGTGGTAGAGCGCTGTAGCGTCACAGCTCACAGCAACCTCCAGGTCTTGGGCTTAAGCAATTCTCTTGCCTCGGCCTCCCAAGTAGCTGGGATGATGAATGATGTTCTTGTAGGATGAAGTAACACATGCGAAGTGTGTTTAGCGATGTGCTGCACATGTGTTTAACGGCCGTTAGCAATTCTCAATCTTCTAAGCCTCACAGCTTGCCTATAAAAGTAAATACTATTAACTTATTGGCAGATGAGAAAACTGAGGTCCAGAGGGGAGGTAGGCCAGTCCACAGTTTGTAGTCCAGCACTTAACTCTGCTACTCTGCAGTAAAAAACAAACAAACAAACAAAAAACCCCAATAACCGCTAACCGACCCTTACAAGGTTAAGTGTGGGCCAGGCTTTAGATTCATGAGGTGAGATCCCGAATCTATTCTTTTAATCACTGTACTACTAAACTGTCATTCTGTAATGGTTAGGTAAAGAATAAATACTCAATCTCCAAGTTTGTTTTGTTAAATGGCACCTATTTGGAGTTAGAGAGTGCCCTTGAAAATGCAGGTGACCTTCAAACCAGTTCTTTGGAGGTAGCCTTAAGCCGTGTGGGCAGACTTAAAAATGTGAAATTAGCCTAGCTTATCATATCTCATTTAATCCTCATGGTGATTCTCAGTGGTATTGGCAGCCTTGTTTTACAGGTAAGGAGCCTGAAGCTATGAGAAAGTTAGTGACCCCATGAAGTTGCAGTTAGTATATGTTGGAACTGGGATTCCAATCTGTGTCCCACTTTGTCCTTCCTGGCAGGGCCCCGGCAGCTTTGATGGCCTGCTTGCTTTGTTTTGCTTTGCTTTTCCGGGTTGCCCCGCCTTTCTGCTTTCCTTCCTCTCCCCTTCCCTTCCTCCCTCTCTCCTTTCCAGAATCTCTTGGGGTGGGGTTGGACTTCGGATTTTAAAAAGCAGAATCAGAGGGTGACGTGCAGTCCACACTGAGAACCCCAGCTTCATCCCTCCTTCCAGCTGCCTGACCTGAGTTGCCGCCTGTCTGCCAACTGTCTCCCGCAGGGCGCCCAGCAGCACCTCGCCCTCAGCAGGCTCAGGCTGCACTCAGCTGCACCCATCCTCTCTTCCTTTCTCTCAGGACCTGCTAGCACCCGTCATCCACTTCCTGTCCCCTGCCGGGAAGCTCAGACACCAGCTACTGCTCCTTCCTTCCCTCCCACCCCAGCTACCCAGAGTGTCTCCCAAACATCGCCCTTCTCAGCAGTATTTGCTGTCGGGGTTACCACCCTAACTTGCTCCCTGTCTCTTTTCTTGTGTCTGTCTCTCACTTTCCCTGGGCTATTCCCACCTTCCTGGGAATAGCCTCTCCATTCCAAAGTCCAGCCCACATCCTTTCTCCTGAAAGAATTAATGAACCAAAAACTACCTTAATGCCTACTTTCCTCCTTACAAACTTCTTTTCCAACTTGGCTGGAACTCCTGCTCATCTTGTGAGACCCTGCTCAAAAATCACCTCCTCTGGGAAGCCTTCCTGGAGTTCCCAAGGGAGCTGGGCACCACCTCCTCGGTTCTTCCTTAGCACAAAGCCTCTTCTTCAATCCTCCAGTCTATCCAGGCACTGAGGCTCTAGCCACCAGCAGCAGGCAGGGACACAGCAGCTTTCCTGGGATTGTGCTGGTATGATCTGATGATGTCTGTCCCTCACCAAACTCCTTAGTCAACAATCTCATATCAGATGTCTCCTATTGGCAGGTGTGGGGCCAGGAGCTGGGGATGGGGTAAATAAATCTACTACTGAAGGTAGCAGAGAATAGGGAGAGGACACATCAGGGAGAAGGGACAGCACAGGCAAAGACCAAGAGGGCAGGCACAGCAAGTCTTACTGTGTCTGAAAGGAAGGATATAAAAAGAGGGTGCTAGGGTGCCAGATGGAGAGATGGCGGAAGCAACGGAAGGGCCATGGGGCAGCCTCCACACTACGGAGATAGGACACGAGAGGACCTGGTCATTTGTGACTTTGATCCCGGTCACAAATGGGATTGGCTCTTGGCCATCTTTACAACCACAGCATCTAACGCTGAGCTCCCCAGCCGGCCCTGGAAATAGTTGTCAAATGCGTGGACAAGCTCTGGGCAAGGAAGCCCCTTTGGGGCTGAGCCGGAGGGTTGCATCCATGATGACCGGTCCCCGAGATTCGCTATTTAAGTGACCAGGCCTCGCTCTGCCCCCACCTCCGCAGGGGCGCCTCGCAGGTGCCGGACCCGGCCATGCTGGCGCTCCTGTGTTCCTGCCTGCTCCTGGCGGCCAGAGCCTCGGCGGCCTTGACGGATGAGGACCCAGAGGAGCAGAAGGCCGACACTGCGGAGCAGATCCGAGACATGCACGCCAAAGTGACGGAGATCTGGCAGGAGCTCAGGCAGCGGCGAGGAGCAGACGGCGACCCGGACGCACCGCTCTACGCCGCCTGCCAGGTGCAGCCGTCCGCCTTGCTGGACGCCGCGCAGCCCCAGGTCACCGGCCTGGTCCTCTTCCGGCAGATCGCGCCCAATGCCAGGCTGGAGGCCTTCTTCGACCTGGCGGGCTTCCCGGCCGAGCCCAACAGCACCAGCCGCGCCATCCACGTGCACAAGTTTGGGGACCTGAACCGGGGCTGCGACTCCACCGGGCCCCACTACAACCCTCTGGCCGTGCCCCACCCGCAGCACCCGGGCGACTTCGGCAACTTCCCCGTGCGCGACGGCCGCCTCTGGAAGTACCGCGCCAACCTGGCCGCGTCGCTCGCGGGCCCGCACTCGATCCTGGGCCGCGCCGTGGTGGTCCATGAAGGCGAGGACGACCTGGGCCGCGGCGGCACCCAGGCCAGCCTGGAGAACGGCAACGCGGGCCGCCGGCTCGCCTGCTGCGTGGTGGGCGTGAGCGGGCCCGCGCTCTGGGCGCACCAGACGGCGGAGCACCGCAAGAAGCGGCGGCGTGAGAGCGAGTGCAAGGCCGCCTGAGCCGCCCAGACCCGCCTGGGCCTTTGGGTTTCTCCCTCTGCCCCCAGAGACACCTTCCCCCCGACGCCTCGCCCCAAACCCTCTTTACCCCGAGTATGCTGAGACCCCACCCTTCCCTTCCATCCTGAGGGCCGCGCAGGCTCACGCCCATCATCCACCGCAGGGCCTCCTAAATTTCCTTAAGTGCCTTTCCACCCCGACCCCGCATGCCCGCCCCATGAGCCCTGAGACCTCTCTCCGCCCCGACAATTCCCCTTTCCCCTTCCTTCGGGTTCGCCCCTGTCGCTCTGAGACCCCTCCTGAGGTTGGCTGGGCTCCCCCTCTCCCAGCGCCCCACTGCAGGCCAAAGTCAGGCCCCTGCCAGGTGTCTTTAGCTGTATCCTATCCAGCACCACTCCAGGGAAAGCTGTTCCTCTGGGGGATATCTGGCAATCTTTGTGTTGCACATTAAAAACTCAGCAATTCAGTACCGCATGGGGCCTTGGTTACTTTTGTTTGAGCCTTCATTGCCAAGCTCAGCATTTTTTTTTTTTTTTTGAGATGGCAAAGGTATTTTTCACATCTGTGCCATGATCAGTAGCCACTGATGGTCCTGCCCTTCAGCGTGGCTCCAACGTGGAAATCATTAGAATCACTCAGGGAGGTTAAAAACAAAACAGCTTCCTGCACTACATCCCAGAGTGATGGGATCCAATAGCAGAGGGGAAAATGTATTTGCAACCTACTTCTGGTGATTCT
This sequence comes from Arctocebus calabarensis, assembly GCA_963573935.1. NCBI lineage: Eukaryota > Metazoa > Chordata > Mammalia > Primates > Lorisidae > Arctocebus > Arctocebus calabarensis. Next base: position 79,216 of record CAUYON010024504.1, on the reverse strand, counting down.
GATGCTTCAGTCATTGGCCTGGGGAGGGTTAGGGCAACGCCATCTCACCTGGGCCTGTGGCTTCCTACATCTGCCCCCAGGTGCAACCTTAGACACATTTCCCAGATGTCTGAGCAGAGCCAGGGAAGCCACGTTACCCAGCAGGTTACAGAGGACTGTCTAAAGTGGTGACATTCTGCTCTACCGTGACCAGAGGCAAGTGGAGGCAGTGTGGTCCAAAGGCAGGCTGAGTCTGATTAAGGCTTGTTGGGGGTTCAGACCTTCTGTTTTAAAAACTGTAATCTATACACAGACTAGAACAATCTCACATGTGCACCTTCATTCACCGCATAGGAACACTTGGAATAACTTCTTCACCTGCCAAGGGAATCTCACCTGCAATAACTTTTTCACCTGCCAGGGGAAAAGTTGTGGCTTTTCCACCCTGGTTACTTAGGCAGTTTCCATTTCTCCCAGACACCCAAGGCAGTGAGTCAAACTGAAATGCAGCCAGAAACCCATCCCAGTAGTTATTTTTACCTCTAACTAGGACTAACTTGTTATTTTAAAATCTTGCCTTGAACCCAACTGACAGCTGGAAAGAAAGGCTACTGCCTAGTGACTTTGCTCCACCAACTGGCTCTAACTGGTTTGAAATACAGACTTGAACCTTGCAGGTCAGCACTGAAAGGGAAGGCGCAAAGGAGTCTTTAAATATCCTGATATCAAATGAAGTGTTTGCTTAGCCCCACAATTAAAAGTTGTGAAAATGAGGCAGCAATTACATAGGGACATGCGATGGTGAGGAATAAAATACTAAGTACCCTATCTTCTACTCCCCTGCCCAGATTATGGTTAATTCAGGACCATCAAGGATCGTTTGGACCTTTTTTGCAGAAGGAAGCGAGTGCTTCTTATCACCAACCTTCTTTTCTTATTTCTCTCTTCAGCACCCTTGAGGCTCTAGACAGAGCTGGAGAGTAACCTTAGAACATTCACTCCATTTCTGTTCTGTTCATTAATGGGAATGTGATTGATAAACTCTCCACTGGGCCATGAGAGCCAAGAAACAAACAGGAAATACTCTGAGGACTAATTACAGTTCACTCGAAGGGCATATACCATGGTAGTTGACAGCTCAGGCTCAGTTCGAAAGGCCCATTTGAACTCCGGCTCTGCACACTTATTAGCTGTGTGACCTGAGCAAGTCACTTACCTTCTCTGAGCCTGGGTAAAATAAGATCTTCTCTCTAGATTGTCCTGAAGATTAAATGGAGTGTTATTCACCAAGGGGTGCGTAGCATAGCAGACACACCTAAGAAGGATCTAATAAATGCTCAATTAATAACAATGACTATGGTCAGAAAAATAGCAACCTGCTAATAAATAGATGGGGCTACCCTATAGGGCTGAGAGTGTCATGCAACTAGAAGGATTCAAGTGAAGAAAAAGTTGCTAACTGAGGTTTCTAAGAAGGGTCTCTGCATCCATTGAAAAGCTGGATGAGGGGCGGCACCTGCGGCTCAGTGAGTAGGGCGCCGGCCCCATATGCCAGAGGTGGCGGGTTCAAACCCAGCCCCAGCCAAAACTGCAAAAAATAAATAAATAAATGAAAAGCTGGATGAAATGAACTCTGGGATCCCACCTCCTCCTCTGAGGGAGGGGACCTAGGATGAAGGAAAGATTGTAGGCCATAAGCAGACATCTGGGTCTAGGCAGAGAACCATATGTGTGCCACCAAAGCCATCCATCGGACCCCACTTGGCCCCTGGAGTCTATTTTTATTCCTCTCATCTTCCAGATCTATTTTGTTAATCTCCTTATATTTGCTGTTTTGACTTCCCAGCCAGCTTGCTAATCAGTTTGCCTATTTGACTCACACGGTTTGCATTTGTCACTGGGACTTAAACACACACTTGTTTTGATTTCTTTTTGTAAAATTAGAAGCATTTGATGTAATGACTCTACCTAGACACAGCTGGTAAAGTGAGAAGAACGCTCAAGTTTGCACAGTTTAAACACAATGTAGACAATAATTAGAAACGCTATCTTTAGATGTTTAGGATAAGCTTTTTCTCAGAATTGCAGTGAATTTTTTTTTTCTGAGTGGGGCGTTTTAGTGCACAGATACAGAAATACTAAAAACGTAAGAAAATGGAGCAAATCAGTGAGTGCTTTGGTCAACTTGAAAGACTGCAGGAAATAAACTAACTGATTTTAGATTTGCCTTTTTTGACTGAATGCATCAAATTGTTACATTCTCCGTATTTTTCATGACTATCATATGATCAAATAATTTTAGGTGACACGTTGCCACTGGCAAGTTGCTACCATGTGCTGGAAGCAATGCTCAGCCTGTGCTTGGCCTGGAGTGAGGGTGGCAAGGGAGAATGAAGCAAATAATAAAGATAATTAATCATCTATATCAGGAAAATTACCACCTTTTTATTTCAAGCAACAAAAAAAGATATAGTTATGATACATGGTGACCACAGAATCCAATAAAGCTAGGTCTGCAAATGAATAGAAGTTACTTCATTCTTTAAATAAAACTACAAAATAGCTGTTTTTGTTTTAGCCAATTGTTTAAAATTTAATAGGTTATCACTGGCCTCTGCTAAGATCCCAAAATACATTCCTGAACTCACACGGACTCTAGAAAGTCAATTTTTTTGGTACTAGGCAAACTGTCCTCAGCCATCCAAAAAATTCTCATTTAGTAAAGAGGTGATATGAAATGCAAGCACATCTCTGTTGTCCTTTTTTTTTTTTGCAGTTTTTGGCTGGGGCTGGGTTTGAACCTGCCACTTCCGGCTTATGGGGCCGGCGCCCTACTCACTGGGCCACAGGCACCGCCTGAAATGTAAGCACATCTCCATGTACCATTTTAAATCACCTTCCTCCTTTATCAACCTGTTTTGTTTTGTTGTTGTGAACAACCATACTATAGAGAGACAGGACCTTCCTTTTTTTTCTGGTTTTCATTTCTAACTAGATTCACTATTGAGCTCCCAATTGCGTCTCTCTGATCTATAAATTTTTCTCTGTTCAGAAAGACATATGGAAAAAAGGAATTTATATATATATATATATATATATAGTATCACCCTTGGTGGAGTGCCGTGGCATCAGGCGATTCTCTTGCCTCAGCCTCCCGAGTAGCTGGGACTACAGGCGCCCACCACAACGCCCAGCTAGTTTTCTATTTTGCAGTTCAGCCGAGGCCAGGTTTGAACCCACCACCTTCGGTATATGGGGCCGGCGCCCTACTCGATGAGCCACAGGTGCTGCCCCAAAAAGGAATATATTAAAGTAGTGAGTTGGGGAAAATGCTTGGGCTTTTTGATAATCTACCTGCAGCTGTCTGAATGGTACCCTCAGTATTAATTAATTAAGCAGGAGGACTGCTCTCTAGATGGAGACTTCCAGAAACAAAGCAGTGGGAGGAGACGTTCACAGAGAGACCATTTTCCAAGAGAAGGAGAGAGCCGGGGGTGCCTAAAACCAAGAGGAGCATAAGGTGGGCTTCAATGTTAGAGACAAGCAAGAGACCTCAGTGAACAGGCAGCTGGTCTTTGAAATTCCTTAACTGAACTTTTCATGCCATCTTGTGAACTGGGGTACAAAATACTCCCTGCGGGAATAACACAGAAAACGAATTTACTCCAACACCAGAAGAAAGATAGCAGAACCTTTTCCTAGAATGTTCGTGGTGATGGCAGTGTTTGGGGCTGAGGGCACAGAAGAGAATCACTTTGTTTGTGACAAGGAACAATTTCAGCTGGCTCCAGATGCCCATGGGGAGGAGCGGTCAGCAGGCACTGTGCCTTCCCCTAGAGAGGCTTCAGGGAATGGCCCCAGGGAGGGCACGAGGGAGGAGAGGAGAAAGGAAGGTGCTGAAAGGAGGCCTGGAAAGAGCTGGAGATGAGAAACGCCTCCTTTTTATGAAAGCCCAGTCCATTTCTGAGAGCCTTAATTAAAAGAAAGGCAAACACTCATATGTAAAAATCCACACCTAAAAGCTCTCAGGAACAGAGCGATCACAAGCAAGGCAGTGTGCAAACGCGCTTTCATTAAGGGACCTGTCGGCTCAGTTTCATTTATCCAGACCGCTCTGCACTGTGCTGGCAACCCAGCTGGAAAAATAATGGAAGGACACGCGCTTGAGGAGACAAACAAAGGTGGGAATGTCTCACCTCCAAAATAGGACAGAACGTAAAGAAGCCAGGGAGGGAGCCATGAGATGGCATTTTTCTTAGCAAACAGGTCCTGCCCCTCTGCTTGACTCCAAACTCATCAGAAACAATAAACAATGTTCTGGCTTTTTAAGCAGGGGTGGGGTGGGGGACAAGGTGTGGGGTTTGGACACCAGGCCATTGATGGCCCACTCAGAGCTGCTTAACTCTATTCCCGACTCTCCCACACTTCCTAAGACATGATTTTGTTTTGGTGTTCCCCTGTTTAGAGTCTGCACATGCAGGGATGGGGCCCCTTCCCCATTCATAGAGAGAATCTTAAGGAACCTAAATAGATCATGGTAATACCTTTTCCCTTGCTAAGGATTCATTGACAGATTATATGACTGAGTCACATAAGCAAATGACAATTCTGACCAATGAAATGTGACAGGAACTGGATTGCTCGCTCATAAAACACACACGCATACATGCACAGAGACACGGGGAGAAACTTCCTCTGCATTTGGACACACAGGAGGATAGGTGCTGTCTGGAGCTGTTGCAGCCACCTTCTCATCATGAGGCAACAGCTGGCAAGGCGGCAACTAGAACTGTAAGATGGAAAGTCCTTGATGACTTTCTTGAATGAACCAGCCCTGAGGTTCTCGTTCAGAAGAACAAGAACAGAATCCATCTCCCTATTTTTTAAGTTTTAGTAAGTGTGACTTGCAACTGAGAGTGCCCTGACCGATGCAGGGTTATCCAGGAGAGTAGGGGAGAGAACACGGAAGCCTTTCACTGTCTGTAATCCCAGCACTCTGGGAGGCCCAGGCAGGTGGATTGCCTGACCTTCCCGGTTCAAGACCAGTCTGAGCCACAGCAAGACCCCATCTCTAAAAATAGCCTGGCACTGTGGCGTGCACCTGTGGTCCCACCTACTTGGGAGGCTGAGGCAAGAGAATCGCTTGAGTTCAAAAGTTTGAGGTTACTATGAGCTGGGACACCACGGCGCTCTATCCAGGGCAACAAAGTGAGAACGTGTCTCAAAAAAAAAAGACAAAAGACAACAGTAAATAATTTTAAAATTCCCTTTAATGTCTGTGAAGCAGAATAACCATGCTGGATGGTGATAGGAGAGGTGGGATGGCGTCACATATTTCCATAGCACGTTCTCATAGTTATGCCTGCGACAGGACCGACTCACTGGCTCCCCTTCCATCTAATAACACGGGCCCCACACCGAGTTTCGGATACCGTTGCCCATGAACCCTGCTCCCTGCCTTGAACTCCAGAGTCTGGGACTCACTGCAGTGTGGCTGATCCTGATAGAACATGTTGGAGTTTATCATAAACCCTGCTTTCCAGAAGGTGATGGATGGGCCCTGAAGATGCGCACCTGATGTGTGTCAAACCAGAGATTTTGCAGTGTGAGCCTTTCCTGTGTATTATTTCTGTATTAAATTTGGCCGTGTTTTCCTTTGGCGGCTCTGCCATCCTATGCAGTAGTGCTAATCATTTGCGTACAGTTAAATCCCAGTCCAGCAGGAGAATTATGTCTGTGACTGTGTTGTATATGGGCAGCTGCAGACATGGTCTCCTCTGAGGGGAAGTCGTGGTGGACAGGCTGGAACACAGGGCAGAAGGGAGCACAGGGGACGCGGGCAGGGGCTGAGGTGTGTGTTCCTCGCTAGGAGCGACGTGGCCTGACTCCAGCATGCACCCATTTTGCTAGACATGGTGACCACGCAGCTGGGGGCCCATGCAGTGCACATCGGACAGTGGACTGGGTCCTTCTGCTTTTCCTTTGCCCTCCTTCAGAGGGAGGCAGCACAGAATGTGACGGGGCTTCCATTCTGCAGGCAGAGTGAGGCCGAGAGACGCACCTGGCAGGGATGAGTGAGTGTGGACTGGCCCTTCGTGTGTGGATAGCAGGCCTAGGATCGCAGGATGAATTTTCAATTTCTACCACCCTGGAAGCCTCTCTTGTTCCTGCAGGAGGGCTCTCAAAGCAGTTCTCAAAGGCATTCTGAACTTGGGGATCAGGTATGTGGCTTTCCTGGGGACAGGAAACTGAGTTGAGCTCAAAGAAAGGTTTGTGGTTGGATGGCGTTTTAAATTTCTGCCGTGCCGTATGCCACCCGGAAAAGCTAATTTTTATTCCAAAGGATGGACCACACCCTCCTTTCCCACCCTGAGAGTCGGCCCCACGGTTCCCTTTGCTCTGCTGTCATGAAGTCCCTTTGCTTCTCTCCCTCGCTCCCTTATAGAGCCATGAGCTCTGTGATCTGTCTTAAAGATCCCAGTAGCTGTGAAGGGTTGGAGGTTTCAGGTGGTGCAGGAAACCAGACTGGCCCTAAGCAGCTAGATTGTCTCCAACCCTAAAATGGCCAATCAAATCCTTTTGGCAGGACAGGTTGAATGGGGCAACTAGCATCTCTAGGTTCTCGTCTATCTCAGAAACCAACAAAAAATAAAACCAGACCAGCGTGGGGAGTCCTCGCCCTCTCTGCTGCGAACCCCACCTCCTCATTCAGGTCAATTAATCCTCCAGATTCACAGGCTAGAAATCCAAGCTCTGGCAGGCAGCAGACTGGCCTCAGCAGGGGCTGTGGACTTCAGACCAGAAGCCCCACCTTCTCAGCCTGCTAAGTCCCTTTCCACCTGCCAGTCCACGGCGTGACAGACAGTGCTGCGGGCAGGAAGCCAAGCTCACCCATGCTGGGTTGTCCTACCCTGCAGGGACGATCATGCAGGGCCCTGATGTGATGGAGAACAGCTGTGGGGCCTCCTGACACCTCCTGCTCAATTACACTTTCCTCTCCAGCCACCGAACCTTTACCAGGACAGGGACCTGATGAAAAAGCCCCATCAGTTCCTAGCTCTTCCCATAATTTCCCATAACATTAAGTGCTAATAGAAAAACATCTTATCTCTGATAAAACAAACGCTGACAGAAAGACGCACGCCGAAAACCAGCGCTACGGCGGACACTATTTCCACGCCTGGCCACGTTCACAGCAGTGCGTCTTCAGCAGAAAGAGATGCCACTGAGAAGCTTGAGGACCCGCATTTAATAAATCAGACTGTGCTGGCAGCCTCAGATTAGTCCCAGTTTGCAGCAGGACGCGGCATCTTCTCACTTGCAGACTCGGAGGTGTTTCAGGAGAAAGTGACTTGGGCGCCCTGTTCTGACACGGGACTCCTTACCCTCCTGGGCCTTTCAGTCTGTCATCCTGTCGGCTGCCTCTGCCCCTCATGTTTTCATGGTGCCCCTCGTGTCGCCACCCTCGGGGATCCCTTTGCCGTCTTCCAGTGTGGAAGCTTCGGCCACCGGCTGGCTGGACTCAGCGGCGTCCGGCTGAGATTTGGGGGGTTCCCCAGTGCAGGCCAGGCCTGGTGAGGACGGCCCCCGCCCGCTGCTCTGGCCCTGCATGGGACTCTGCCTCCTGCCCTCTTTCAGTTCTGCGGCTGCCTGTTCCTTTGTCAGTTTAATTATTTCCCTTCCAAGCTTGTTTACTTCTTCTTCCTCAGAAGGTAACCGGGGTAATGCAGGATGAAAGAGCTTGTGTTGGTTCCCGAGGCTCACATTTGCTGGGGAGTTGACAGCGTGCTCCCCAGCATCCTCGGGCGCTGTCAACGCCTCAGCAGCGGCACAACTTTCATCTCCTTCTTGCTTCTGAACCTCCTCTGAAAACAGAATGAGGACGGCGTTAAACCTCTGGCAGCAAGTCAGTCACCTCCCCTCTCCTGCCACCTTCGTGCCCAGCCCGCCAGCAGAGTCTGGGAGAAAGTAGATGACTGTCGCAGGCTCCCCGGGCAGGGAACTTGGGACCCAGGGTAAAGAATCAGGCAAGCACTCTAGTGATGAGAATGGAGGGTGGGGGCTACGAGTGTATTTCACCCTCTTCAGGGGCCTGGGAAGCCCTCACCCCACTGTAAAGGCCCCTCTGCTCACAGAGGCTCCGGTGCCCATTAAATATTTAAGCTGAAGACAGAGGTTTGGTTGGTTGTGCAGCTCAGGGGAGACATGGGGGAAAATGAGCCTTCAGGATGGGAAGCACAGGGACAGTCTGGGAGGAAGGAGGTAGTGTCCCTAGCCACCAAAATTCTTCTGTAACAGCACCTCATTCTTACCACAGACACCTGATGTTCCCTCAACCTCAAAGGAAGTGCTGTGTGCCGCAGCTCCCTCCCCACTCAGCTGTTGTCCCTACACCCCTTCTCTACAGAACAGAGATCCTAGAGCTGCCCTACAGGAGGGGGATGGGTGAGAAGCAGGTGCCCGAGTGCTGGTGTTTAGTACTCCTTGCCCTGAGTACTTGCTTTGTGACCAGGACGCCTGCCCTCTGCTTCTCAGATACAAATGAGGGACCAGATTCCCTGATATCCCTTCTAGACCTAACAAGCAGTGGTTGAACATTGGACTAAATCTACGGTATGCTTTCTAAAACCTGTATTTAGTCTGGATAACTACGTATTCCTCTCCTACAAGTTCACTGGCCTCAATGAGCGCTGTCATGCACAAAGGAGACTATTACCCATGCTTACAATGAAATGCTCCTATGTGAATGCATAAATATATGAACTGGGCAAATCTTGATTTAAGAAAAAATAGCTGTTCACATCCGTTCAGCTAGCTAAGGCATGCTAGCTCTGAATGGGTCCCTTGGACTTCCTGCACTCATCCAACCTGTTGGGAGGGGGTCCTTCCCTAAATCTGTGCCAGTTCCTGCTAGACATTCAGGATCTGGGGCCCTACCCCAGAATGACTGGCTCAGAATCTGCACTTTACTAAGATCCAGGCGACATGGGTACCCACCAGAGTTGGAGCAGCACAAATCTCACCACGCCTTTCTCCAGCCACATGACATTAAAGGCTGTCAGGGCCTCAGGAACTAAGTTCAAGCCCACCTTCACGTAGCCTTCCATCTACCTTTCTACCTGATGCTCCAAGTCCTCTCCTTGTTCTCTACACTCCAGCCATACTGAGCTCTTCATGGTGCTCTAGCCCTGGCCCCAGGGCCTTTGCTTAAGCAGTTAATTCCCTGAAATAATTCCCTTACTTATTCCAAGGACAAATTTCAAGAGTCAGCTCTGCCTCTGCCTTTTCCTGAAGCCTACTGGATTAAATCAGGCCAGAAAGACTCATCCCAGTGTCCAAATCCCCACAGGCTGTGTCTAGCTCTCCGAGGGAACTTAGTGTATTTTGTTCCTCCCACTCAACTTCTTATATGGATATAGTTACCTTACAACCACTTTACATATAAAATCTCGCCTGATTAGTTCTGTAATCTTGCCAATGCTCTGTAGTAGGGGCTCCATAAATAGCTCATTAAATGTTTGACTATATGAGCATATACATGAAGGCGTGAATAAATGAATATATTAGTATCTTTAACTACCATTCATTAATATAGGAGAGTAATCCTTGAATTTATGGTATTCATTTCAGGTTGTATTCAGGCTGCTATCCTGAAAGTTCTTAAGATGGGACTTCTTGGGGGGAAAAAAAGAGGTTTCTACCTTGCACAAACATTTATCTATATCTGAGGTAGCTCAGGGAAGCAATCGCATAATTTTTGTACTAACAAATGAAAATTTTTATAGTGGTTGTAGGGGGGACATGAGAAACAGTGAGTCGGAAAGAACGTGTTTCCAGCATAGTGGGGGAAGCTTTATTCAAAAGGAGTAAATTATGATACTTTCTGCAGCTAAATTTTTCATCAACGTGAGATGAATAAACTCCTTCTGGAAATTACTCTTATGAAATTACTTCTTCCAGGACACTTAATAGTATATTCTGGTGCCCCTGAAAAATTAATTAACCTTCGTCGTAACAACCTAACCCCTAAACCATCTGCCGTGTGTTTTTACTGTGGGTCAGGTTAATCTTCTCTGCCTTAATTTACATCTAAGTGAGGGTGGTCTAAATTACACTAGGGAATTGCGGTTGCTGGGATTTTGCCTTGTGCCATTTCTTTAGATGACATTCCGCTTGTGTCCAAAAGTATGAATCTCTTTTAAAACTGCAAAGCTCTGAGATGACCAGGGAGAACTTTTTAGCTTTTGAAGTGGGGGTGGGCTGCGGGGGAGGATAACGTTGCTGTCTTCATGATAGGCCCAAATGTCACCACAAGGAGACAGGTGAACACAGGCTATGACCTTATAGGTTGGTCCCAATTAGGCGTATATTTTTTCTGAGGAAGTCTAGATTTTTCAGAGCTTTAGGAAGTACACACACAAGAGAGATACAGGGGCCAGGATCTAGGTCTGGATTAGGGGTCCACAGGAGTTGACCCATCTATTGGATTTGGCCAATATATGCTCTAGTCATTATCAGGAGATAAAGAAATGTTACTGAAAATGTCACAATTGTTGAGCTTTACTAGGACCTCTGGTTACTGGCCGTGGGAACAAAATCCTCCTTTAGGATTCTAAGGTTCTAGAACATTAACTATTTTAAAATTTATTTGGGATTAACACAAGGGCACATATGATCAGGCTACATGTCTGTGTTTGTAAGGTCTAGTCCCAGTTGTAGTTGAGTCCTTCGTACAGGACATGTGCCCTGTACCCCGACATTGTACCTGATACGTGGCAGCCCACTGAATTCTCCTCCCTCTCCCCTCCCCCTTCCCCAAATTTAATTGTGTTTTTCTCTTATGTGGGCCTGTAGCTGTTCATCTGCTAGTGTCAAAGTAGTATCAAGTCCATGAGATGCTTGATTTTCCATTCTTGAGCTATTTTACAAAGAACCTCAAGCTGCGGAGATTTTCTGTCTTCCTTTTAACAACAGACACTTAGAAACTGCCCTTCCCATGAAAGACTTCTGAGCTAGCAGAGAGTAGGAAAATATTATTATAAATAATAGTAATTAGTCCATGCTGATTTTTTTTTTATTTTGCAGTTTTTGGCCGGGGCCGGGTTTGAACCCACCACCTCCAGTATATGGGGCCAGCGCTCTACTCCTTTGAACCACAGGCGCTGCCCTAGTCTGTGCTGTTTTAGCAAATAGAATTATCATTAATACCTACGAATAACAACACACATATCAATAATGATGAGGCCCTTAACTGATAGAAATGTATTATGACTCACATAGCATAGCTAGAAAAAGTACTTCACGGTAGATAAAGACACAGTATGTCTTTGTGAAAAAAAGATTGCTAAGCCCCTAAAAATGTGTTTTCTTCTCCATTGGCCCAAAGGGGACATTTGTCTTCCTTTGTTAACTGGTCTCTGATGGGCTTTGTCCTCCCAAGTGTGTGCTGCTTTCAGTTGGAATTAATCAGACATGCAACAGTGATGAGGCCATTCCAGACGCTGACAGTGGCTACATAAATGCTTCCTTGTTCCCACCCAGCGCTGGCGAAGGATAGGCTGGAACAATGAGAGCTAATGATGGAACTCTGGAAGCTATCATTTGGAATCAGTCCCTTGCTTAAGCCGCCCTTGTGAAAAATCAGGCTGGGCTTATGCTCCACGCCAGGTTAGCAGGCCCAGGCCCATCCCCAAGGCTCAGCAAGCCCAGAGTCAGCAGAGGGCTTTGGATTTCCTTGTGGACGCTGCACGCAGGCATGGAATGACCATTAGCCAAGTCATATTCCAAACCACACAGTGGGCCACTGTGCATTCCAGGCCAGACTTGCACACAGCCATGTGCTGCTGGCTGCAAAGGCCCAGCCTTGCTTCCTGGCTGGTGTAGAAACCTATTTGAGTTAGGGGGCTCTCTTTAAGAACTCCCCCAAACTGCATTTGCAGAACCTTTGAGTAGAGATCCAAGACATATACTGACTTCCATTCTTACCACTATGAGTAGATATTTGAATAGAATTCGAAACACAGGATGCATGAGGGAGAATTGCTGGCAGCAACTCAGATGAGCAGAACTGTCCTTCTGAACCAAAGATACATAAAAAATAATACACAGTTTTTGCTTTGAGTTCTAAGTTTTGAGGTGGTTTGTTACATAGGAACAGCTAACTGATACAGCTGGTTGATCCATTTTGATAAGAACACAGTTTTTAGGCCAGATAATCATAAGGTTAGAAAGGTAGGCTAAGCCAGGTTGTAGAGTTGAGATTTTAAGCGGAAGATAGTGGAGAACCATTTGGGAATTTTGAGGAGGCTACAAAGATGAACTCCAAAGCTTTGCCCGACAGTGGGAGAGTGAAGATCAGAAGGAAGCAAGGAGAGCCAAGTGGCAGGAAGTCCAGGAGGGAGGCCTGCCAGCAAGGTGATGAGGGGCTGATCCAAGCCAGAGGTAGAAGGTACTAAGATGTGAGGACTCTGCAGAAACAGTTAAGCACAGACCAGATGTGGATCAGGAGGGAGGCTGATAGTGATCGATGGCTCCCAGGTTTCAGGCCTGGGTAGGTGAGGGGTTGACCAAGAAGAGAAAAAGCAGGAAGCATTGGTGATGTCATAGTTGAGAAACCCGTAGAAGATTTGGGGCAGAGGTGGTACGGGGAACCTCAGGTTCTGGGAAATCTGGAAAAAATACTTTGGGTATATTTTTATGGAGGTGATGATTAAAGACATAACCCTAAAGAGGGAGAAAAATGTAGATGTTCAAGGAAAGAACCTTGATACCACTCACGTGCTGGGTATATAAGTTCTTATCTATTGCTGTCCAACAAATTACTTCAAAAATCTAACAGCTTCAGATGTAGAAGTCTGGGAAAAGTTTAGCTGGGTGGTTCTGGCTAATGGTACCAAAGGTTACCATCAGTATGTTGACCAGGGCTGTTGGCATCTGAAGGCTTGATTGGGGCTGGATAATCTGCTTCCAAGATGGCTCATGTGGCTGATGGCTGAAGGCCTCAGTTCCACACCATGAGAACAGTGTGTAGGGCTGCTTGGGTGTCCTCATGACATGGCAGCCTGCTTCCTTCAGAGTGAACACTCCGAGAGGGACAAGGCATGAGTCTCTTTTATGACCTAGCCTCAGAAGTCAATGCTATCACTTCTGCTACATTCTATTAATCTCACAGACTGCCCATAACACAACATAAGAGCAGACTAAACAAGGGCATAAATACCAAGGCGTGGGGACCTTTAGCACCATCTTGGAAGCTGGCTGACCCATTAGGAGTGGCAGAAGATGATAAGCAAAACTTCAAAAGATGTAAAAGACAGTTTTGTTGGGGAAATAAGACTGCCACATGCAAAGAGATCTGGCTTCCTTCAAAACACTCTACCCTCAATACTGCCTTGCAGAAGAGAAGCTTTTCTCTCTATTTCACTGTTCCCTAGACCACTTACCATGTCCCAGGCAATATGCCAAGATTTCCCCAAGGTTGGCACCATGATGTCACCATTTTAAAGTGTCATCGAGACTGAAGTCCACTAGCCCAAGTTCTCACAGCCAGTGTGATGTGGGGCTGGAACACGAACCCATTCTGTTCATCTCCTGAGTCCTCACTCTTAACCTCTATGCCACTGTGCCCTGAGGGCAGAGGCCTGCATTCTTCTGCAGAAACCTTGCAACAACATGAACCCACACAAGGCACTGGAGGGAACGTGAGGAATGCCCCGATGGTGCCACAGCAGCCGCAGGAAGGGGAAGGGCCCGCTGAGTCCCTCCTCCGTGGCAGGCCCAGGCCAGGCAAAGATGGAGAAATCAAGATGTGCTCACCGTCCCTGGAGTTCACTTTGTTCTCCGCAGGCTGCTCAGCAAACTTTAGCAGTGGCGATCTTGACCTCTGCGTGGTGGGAAGAGTGGGGTCGCTGAGCAGTATGGTGTCCTTGCCCCCTGTCGCGGAAGAGGGGAAAGTGGACATGTTTTATGGTCATTGGAGGGGGATACATTCACTCCCACACAATTAGCTGGCTGTTCGGGTTAACAAGGCACTTTCTTTAGACGTAGCTGATGCTGCATCAGAGAAGGAGCCAGCAGGTTCCTCTGTAGTGTGGGGATAGAGCAGTGAGGTCCAGGGCTGGCTGTTCATGATTAAAGACCTTGACTCCTTTCTGAGTCTGCTGGGGCTGGCTCCCCACAAATGCCACCATTAAAGGGCAGCCTGTTATGCTGGCTGAGAATTCAGGGGCTTCGATCTGAGAGAGATAAGAATGCTAATAATAGCAGAGTACTTTTGAGTGCAAGCTTTGGAGCTGTGCTATAGAATCTGTGCTTTGGACATCACCCTTGCTCGCTGGGCCACCTCAGGGAGATCGTTAACCTCTCTGGACCTCAGCTCCCTCATCTGTAAAATGAGGAAGAACGTAATAGCATCCACCTCCTTGGGTGGTTGTGGGATGAAGTAAACTGGGTCATATAAAAGACTTAGGTGTTTAGTTAGCACTTAATAAATGTCACCATGATTACAGTGTAGACAGAACTGCTGCTGTACATACTACATCTGATTTAATCCCATTTGGCCATTTACACTGAATAACTGTCATAAGGGAGGTAGTATCGAATCCTCCAATTATCACAGCTACATTGTCACTTAGAACATACAGTGTCATACCAGCAAATCTGTCTACCTATTAATATGACCCCCCCTCCCCAATGAATGGAAGTTTAAGGAAAGGAAAACCATGATGGTGCTACTTTAGAGGTGAGTATGGAGGAGCGGGGATGTGGCTTTGACACAGGAGCATGGTGCGCATGGACACACAGGCACAGAACACAGGGACATGAAGCCAACCACCCTGACAGGTCAAGAGAGACCCGAGGCCTTAGGATGCCCTCAGTCAGAACCTTCGTGAAAAAAATGAAACCCCCAAAGTGGGCAACCAACCTGGCCTATTCTCCAGTCTCAGATGTCTTATTTTGAGCAGGAAAGACCCCCTCTAAAGCTGCATGAGGTGGATTCACTAAACATCTCTAGGGCTCAGATCAGTGACTCTAAAATTCGATGATTTTACTCAGATTCAGCAGAGTACAGAGCAGCATTGTATAAAGACGTCCACTCACTCTTTGGAAAACCAGGTGAACCTTGGGCATAACTCCATCATGGTACCCTGAGTCCTTCCTATTTTTTTTATAATACCGTTTTCCCATCAGGCCATGTCTTATTAACTTGATTTCTAAGGCTGTGGTAGAAGGTTTGGCACATGGTAGGTGCTTAGTAAATGTCCGAACACATTCTTGGGAATCCTGGTATGTGGTGGGCTGGGTGCTTGGGGCACCCAGATGGAGTGCAGGCAGATGGAGCACAGAACTAACACCCATAGGCTCCAGGCGCTATTTGAAAGTCATCCCGGAAGAGTAGACCCCAACAGGAGCCAACCCTGAAGTTCTACACAAGAACAGCTATTGTCTCACGTGGAAATAGGCCAGAAATCTTCAAGGTCAAAGTTAGGGGAGATTTTCCAAAGAGAAGTGTTGATCTACAGCTCAAGAGGTAGAGGCCCTCAGAATGAAGTCAACACAATCAGGCCTCTCTTTGTGCTGTAAAGATACAATCTAGAAACACCTGGATGGAGCAATGGGGAGCCAAGCTTTGGGTTCCATGAATTGACAGCAGGTGCCTCAAAATGGATTTTCTGTTTCTCCCCATTAAGACAACATGTACTGTCCTTGCATCAGGGGAAAAATGATATTTCTTGACCCATATTTCTCTAGCAGGTGGGCCTGTACTCTCTGTCCTTCAGGGTACTAGGTAAGAGACACATTCTGCCCCTCTGGATTGCAGTTAGTCTTCCAAATCCCTTCTGCCTCACTGGCCATAGAATCACAATTATGGGCAGAAGTGAGAGGTGTCTGGAGCTGCCCAAAGGAGGACCCCAGCCCTTCTTGTCCTGAGGAATTCTTTAAGGCAGAATGTCCCCTTGGCACTGTCCAACCACGGGGTCATCATGGTGGTTCCACAATGATACCTCAAAAATGCTGGTACCGGGAACATTAAACCTTTCCAGAAACCTGAACAAAGAACAGGTGGAAAAGGGCAATAAACACACTTAATTCACGTACAACCAAGTTGGGGTTTGGGGAGAAGAGAAAGACCTCCCTAAACTCTTCCCTAAAGAGATGATGTTCTGATTTTAAGGCAAAATGCCAAGATTTTGGCCATTCTTGCCAACCAAGTTGGGGTTTGGGGAGAAGAAAAAGACCTCCCTAAACTCTTCCCCAAAGAGTTGATGTTCTGATTTTAAGGTAAAATGCCAAGATTTTGGCCTTTCTTGCCCAATATTTGAAGAATTCAAAAACTTGCCTAGAAGGCTCTTTGTTCTATTATTTCAAACCAACAAGTCCAGGTTCTATGTTGACTAAATTATGCCCCAATGGGATGGTCTGCTATCTTATACATTCATTTTAGTTCTTACGACCAGAGGATGGGGGGAGTGCCGGAAGACCACTAATATAGAAGGGCACATAGACCCTTACATTCAATTGGTGTTTGAGTTTTTAGAAGCTCTCCTTATAGCATGAAATTCCCTCATCCCTGTCTCCAAAACATACCAAATGTTTTGAAACCACGCATTTTTCCTCCTTAAGCTGATGTCTGCTTTGGAGAGAAAATGAAACCTAAAAGGTCAAGAGCTAGACTCTGCTCTTGCTTGATTTTTTTCTGACTTTCAGTGTTTCTTTCTAGAGCATGAACAGACCCAGGAAACATCCTGTCAAAGCCACCCGAGCACCATTCTCCAGGCAGACGTGGACAAAGGGCTGAGGGAAAGAGGCTGACAGGTGGGGACTGGAGAAGTGGGTGTTATTCTTCCTGAGGGGCTTGGGAAGCGGAGCTCAGCTGGCTCCAAATGTACTGGCTTCCTCAATATAGCTGTGTACATTTTACACCTGTCAGAGAAAAGATAAACAGTGTGGAATATGCTTTGCTATCCAGATGCTTCTGTATATCGTCTGTGACATTTGTCAAATGCATCTATGTCTCAGCAAGATCACAATTCTAGACATCAACTCTAGAGTTGGGGCACCAACTCTAGCAAACTACATCAAGAGTTTTACATTCTTGGCTGAAAGAGTGAGGAAGGAGAGAGAGGAGATTCAAAGAAAATCATTGCAGGTTCACCGTCCAGCTGTTATTCTGCCTCTTTAGGAGGACTGGGCTCCTTCACTACCACCTTTTAGGGTCTCTGGAAAGATTGCCCTGGTGTCAGAATTCTTGCTCTCCAATCCAGTTTGCTTCACAAACTATTCTCCAGTTGACCTATTCCCCCCACCCCCCATTCTTCTTTTCTCTGAATTGTAGTTATCCAGTACCAGTAAAAGAACACTGGAATGAAAATCTGAGCACCTAAGTTCTAATACCAGCCTCTATGGCCTGAGGTATCATCTTACTTTCTGGGCCTCTGTTTCCTCATCTAAATAATGGGATCAGACCAGATCAGGAAAGGGAAACGTATTTTTTCTTACATGTCAGCTCTGGCCAGGACGTGGCTTCCTGGAAAGGCAATGGGGAAGACTGCTGTGGGGTAGATCTGAAATCAGCAAGGGGGCTCAACGTGATTGATTAGCAATGTCTGCCACTGGCGCTGGACTGTGTACCGTACGTAAAATATGTATCAAGTTTTTGCCATCCTTGAACTTTCTGCTCTCAACCATCCTTCCACGTGGAGCACTTGATGACGCCTCACGTCATTCTGTCACACACGTAATGTCTTTACCACTCATTCAGCACTGAATTATAGGTCATTTTGTATTTTCCTCTCACTGCTTGATGTATATTCATCTTACTTCCCAAACTGGACGGCAGGCTCTTGGAGGGGGTGAGGAATACCATGCCTGGTATAGCTGAATTCACAAAGTCAGTGCTCAGAAAAGTATCGACACATTGCTGATTATTGAAGGAGGCACTAATCCTTTCAAAATGCTGGTAAGAGAGGAAAGCAATTCCCTGATATCGCTAGGATTCAGTGCCTTCCTGTTGGCCAAACACTATGATTTGGCTTCTCTTTGGAAAGAGAAAGAAGCAAAGGAGAAAGAGGAGGAAGAAGAGGCGGCATCGGAGAAGAACACACTGCCTCTTACGCCACTATTTATTAGGTTAAACGGAGACTCAGAAACAATGATCGGACAAGGAGGGTGGATCTGATTCATACTCCAAGAAGCTCTTCCCCTGCTTGCTCTCCCCCCTGGTTTGAAAATATCAGAATATGATGCTTCATCATAACTTCCCCATCACTGCACAAGAGTGATGCTATTGCCATGGAATCAACAGCAGATCTGGGGAACTACCCTTCTTTTTCACGTCCTCCCACTTTGAACCTATATAGAACCCAGAGAGTGGAACAAGCATGGCCACAGCATAAAACCCTTTCAGCCAAGTCCCTCAGAGCTAATTCCACCATTTAATATTTGTTCTGTACTAATTGAATTCTCTATTTCAATGGACTATTCTGATCAGGAAAGTTCAAGGAAAGGTAGATAATGCATTTCTACTTATTTACATGCAGGATGACATAATGCACCGTGGATGCCACAAAAACAGATATTTCAAATAGAACATACTCCCAAATCCTACTGAAACATTGTAGCTCAGGCCTTCAGGCAGCAAAAAGAAGGAGAGAAACAATCATTATTGCATAATGGCCATTTGAAGTCTTACCTAGACCAGACAAGACCACAGAGAGAAAATTCTCAGCATTTGTTCACATATTCAACTTCCACCTTTTTATGTAAATTGTAGAAACAAAACAGTGAGGAAATTTTGCCAGGTCATTTTGAGAAAAAAAGAAAATCAAAACCCCAGTACATGCACAGAAATGGCAATCGGATTGTACAAATAAATGATAAATTTGCCCAACTGTGTTGAAATTCAATGCAATAAAAGAAAAGCCTTCATGGAAGATGAGGTTTTAACAGTATCAAAAGGTTCTTGTGCAAAATATATCATTCAAATCCCCAGGACAGCACTTGCCACTAATTAGTTCTGTTAGGTCTTTTGACATCAAATTCAAGGAATTTCTGCTTAAAATTCCAATTTATGAAGCAAACATTCAGGCAACCTAAGGCAGGTGTTCACATTTACATTTAAGGAAACCCACCTCCCTGTGGTAATTTTTATTTATCAACTAACCATTCCAGGGAAGCTGCCCATATGAGTCAAGGGTAAAGGAGACTAGTTTGTGCAGAAAGGTTACATAACTAAAAATATACACACAACGTAGCTTTCAGGGAAAGACGCAGTGGTAGAAAATGATAAATATAAATTTCTGAACAGGATGAAGACAAGGAGAATGGCCGAAGGGGGTCTCATGAAAGGGATATTTTACCAAGATGAATGGGGTAAATGCAGCTAATTTAAATGAAACATCAGAGCATCCTAACACATGCACAAATGGAAAAAAAAAATTTTCCATAGGAAATTTTTATCTTCAAGCTACAAAAAAAGAGAGTGGGGGATGGGAGGAAAAGGAGATTGTGGAGTGCATTTGGGTTAGAAATATTGTTAGTTCTTATATTCGTCTTTTAGTACTGGTGATTAAATCGAACAAATCTTTATGTGTTCTCACATTCAATTTTAGGACTGATGATTAAATTGTACAAATCTTTGTAAGTTCCTATATTCACTTTTAGGACTGATGATTAAATTCAACAAATCCTTATATATTCTTACATTCATTTTTAGGAGTCGTGATTACATTGAATAAATCTTTATGAGAGACCTCTAGATAAAAAAAAAGGTAACAATTTACTACATTCACTCAAGTTAAAAAAATATACAGACACAATGACAATTTCAGAATTTAAGTTAGCAAAACTTCATAGTTCCACAGATGAGACCTGGAATATTTACTGTATTTTTCTGGTTCTACAATCCCCCACCAAAATGATGGCTTCTAAGTTTAAAATACTTGCAGAGCTTTCAGCAGTGATGTCCAAATAAAAGCGCATTAAAAAGGTAGACTCCACACCTATGAAGGATATCGCAAGAGTACAAATCAAATCTGTCAAGTGTAGAATATAAATGTCTTAGCACAATCATCCAGTAAATGAGGCAAAAGCTATGTTGAGTGGTTTGATGTAACCACATCAGATTGTATTAAAAAAGCAACACATTGTACCCTACATATGCATAAATATATTCATGACCTATGTGTACATGACTTAATTAAAAGAAAAATATGCACAGCACTGAACAACTTTAGACTAAGAAGGAAAAAAAAAAGAAGAAAATTATGTGAGAGCTTCCTTTAAAAAAATAAAACAAAGAAAAGAAAAACAGTTTTCATGAAGTTTTGCTTACCTGGAAGACTCCACAAACCAGAAACTTCCAGAGTTCTTAATTTTTTCTCTAGCTCAGCGACACGATTTCCTAAGATTCTGGAAAAGGAGATAAAGTGATAAGGGATGACTGAGCATTCTGTCAACTCTCAGGGCTGTGAGGCAGCGATCTGGGAAGCCCAGGAGTACCCTAATAGAAAAGTTTTGAGGTCTAGGATATATGCTAAAAATGGAACATTTTATCCTATATACATTGTATGTGTATACGTAAGTGTGTGTGAAAAATGCAAGCTTAGTGAAAGTACATATGAAAATAAAAAGTGAAATGAATGATTAAAAAAAAATAATAAAATGCCATTCCAGTTAGTCCTCTCCCAAAAGGTAGTTCCCCAGGGGAGCTAAAGAATTATTCCAAACATCTTACGGAATTCCTATTTGGTACATGTTCATTGCTAAAGATAACAATGAATTCTGTATAACCTTAGTAGTATCACATTTTGATTCTCTGAGGGGGGATCTGATTTGTGGAAACAACCGGGTCTAACAAATAAGACGGGTGAACACACTTGACAAGGTTGCTTTGAGCCAATTGATAATCGGGTCGGCCTTCTTAGACCCAACTTTTTTCTTATTGATATCCATATTCCTGATACCTGGCACAATGCCTATTGTATTGAACACCATGGTAGGTGTTCAATAAATACATTTGATTAAGCAAATGCTTTTCTTTTCTCATGACTTATAAGCATCTATGGGAAGAATGAAAAAAAATAGGTATTTCAAGAGTTGTCAGTAATTGCAGAATCATTAGGATAATTAGGCTGCTTCCCAAGGTAACCATTCTGACTCACTGGGATATCTAAGTTCTGGAATGTGCATTTGAAAAGAATGTATTATTTGCTTGGAAGTCAGACTTTGTATATATGCATGGATAGATGTGTGGGCATATGCCCTCCCCCTTCACTTTATACAAAATTAAATACAGTTGGGAAATGATTTGATAGCATCTAAAACTTCAATCAGTTTCCATTGCCCTGGAAATTGAAAAAACCAGTCTTTACTTTATTGGGGGGATTTTCTTGGCACTGCTGTGCTAAAATGATGTGGAAATCACCTTAATAGCAAAGTTTCAATTCCTTTCAGCAGGATAAATCAGAACACCAGAATTATTCTCTTGCCTCTCTCTATATTCCAGAGATAGCTGTGCACACCCACATACACACAGAAACATGAATATGTATGTATCTACACATATATATGGCTTTGGAGACATCCTTATTTTACCTGAATTGACTTGCACCATCTTAATTAATATTCCCTTGGAGTTCACAGAAAATTCTAGAATTACAATATGTGGTTTTCTTCAATACGTACTTAGAGGTTTTCTTTTCTTCTTTTCCTTAAGTCTTAAAATTCTGCATAGTCTTTATCAATTACTTTCAATTTTCACTCTATTTGTTGGGTCTATTTTGCTTTCATGTCCGTGACCCTTCAATAGACACTATTCTTCGTAATCTCGCTTTCAATATTTCGTGCAGACCTTCTGATCCAAGCTCCCTTTTCAGCGGCTGATGGGTTTGAGATGCAATCACACCCGTGCTCAAGTTGATGCCTGTTTCTTAACGAGATCAGATCATCTGTGTGTGGCCGCCTCTTGAAAACAAAAGATAAGGCTTAACTCCTCTGTGGATGCCGAGGGATGCCTTCTGAGCAAGAATGTTCAAAGGTGTGGCACCGACATTTGGTTCTATTTTTTCTTGTTGTTCCTGTCTCTCAGAAATGGAATGAAGTGAGTTGACTGGTGTTCCCCTATATCTACTTTCAGGGCCTTTGCCTACATTTCTCAGTGGCTGCTTTCTTCTTTGGTCTTACACTTACTAGCATCTGATGCAGGGTTGGAGGGAGTAAGACGGACCCCATAGAAGTTAGTAAAAATAATAACAGTAACATATCAACAGTCGCATCTACAGTACTAAGAACACGGCAGCCAACTCATCATTCCTGAGTCGCTAGCATGAATCAGGAGTCCTGCCAAACTTACATTATCCCACCTAACCTGATGAAAACCCTGCCCATGCACTGTATTAGCATTCCTTTCATGCACTGGACCCTATGTCACAGAGAGGTTAGGCAACTTGCCTAAGATGCACAGTTCCCCCTGCAGCTCTGCCTTTTCCCAGCTCCCAGCCATCTCATCCACCACAGTCTCCTCTTCATTAGGGAACAGAGGCACAGAGTCACCCAACTTGCTCAAAAACACAGGCAGGACTCAGAGGTGAGTCTGGATTAGAACTGAAGCCTCCATTTGCCTCTGATGTGCACTTTCTCAATCCACAGCCCACAGTGGTCCTTGAAAACAAGCCTTCTCATGGTTTTTCTCATGCTGGCACCAAGTACCCCTGAAAAACCATTCATATTGAAATAGTTTTCATTTAATTTTCATTCATATTGAAATATGGATGCAGCCACAGTTGACTTGAAAAACATAAACCAAGATGCTTCAAATGACAAAGAGGGACCTCCTGGTCAGCTTCACACGGGAAGAATATGGCAGGGAACCAACTGGGCCTGGTGTGACCCCGCCCAGCGAGAGGAGAAGGCCTATCTGAGTCTTACTAGCTGGCAACACTGACAGATGGGCAGGGAAGAAGTCAAAACAGAGCCCACTTGGTTCAGGGTGACCCATTCAACAAACAACCTCCAAGCCCCAACTCTCCATAAAGGATTACAGACTACAGGGGATAGGGGGGAGAAGTGGACCCTATCCCTGCATTTGAAGGACAAAAAGTTCAGATGTACGCACACACACACACATACACGTGTGCAATGGAAGGCTTAATTAACAGCTGGGATTTATTCATCACTTCTGTACCGGGCATGCAACACTCTCTGTCTTGTAACAACTGACAAGGCAGTTCTCCTTAGCCTCGTTTTGTAGATGAGGAAACGGAGGCCCGGAAGGTCAGCTAACCTGCCCAGAGTTACGCAGCTGGGAAGCAGAACGGCCAGACAAAACATGGGCCTGCAAATACACAGGTCCTTCAAAAGAACTGAAGAGCTGAGTGGAAGACGAATCAGAGAAACTAGTAGGGACCCACATCGCGGATGATCTTGTTGCCGTATTGAGGATGTTCAGACTTTTATACATTGGCAATGGGAGGAGAGGGAAGGTTTTTCAGCAGGAAAGCAGCATAATGAAAGTCAGGTGAAGTATTCCTGGTGTGGAGTGGAGAACAGTGGGGAGCAGAAAGATCACCTTGGAAGGACACGGCTCAAACAGGGGATGGTATAGCCCAAGCCAAGCCGGGGTGCAGGCGGGGGGGATGTGCAGGGAAGCCAAAGGAATCTGGTGGCAAAGAGGAGGTAGCAGAAGGGTTGGAGATGCCCGCAAGAGACCCACACAGACATGAGACCCAAGAGGACAGAGCTGAGCGTGCAGGCCGGGGGGGGGGGGGAGGTGGATCCCCCAGGTCACCAGCCGCGTGTCTGGGTCACAGCGACAGGGTGCTGGAGGTCTCCGGAGGCAGGCAAGAGAGGACTGGAGAAGAAGAGTCGGAGGGGGCAGATGAGAGCCAGGGAGCCGCAGGGAGAGTCGGGGTGGGAAAGGTGGTTAACACGGGCTGATTCTAGAAAGCGGTCCCGCAGCTGGGAAGTTAAGAAGAGGCCACTTGTTAGACATGCCTGACCCTGGACAGAGTGAAGTTTCAGGATAGTGGAAAGGATGGAGACGAGGATCGAAGTGGCAGGGCTGAGACAACTGCAGGGCAGGAGAAAGATGCGTGGAGAGCACCCTGCCAGTGGTCTGGAGGGAAGAGGGGAGATGGCTGGGGTAGTGGTTGGAGGCACAACGGAGATGGTTTCGTCTTTTTTGGTAGGACAGGGGAGAGTTTTAAATAAAGTTCTGATTTGGTTATGGGCTATTCCAGCAGAGGGAGAGCTCAGCAAATGTCCACCCAGCAGCGGACACATCCTCAAGACACTAGGCCTTCGGCTGACGCTCCTGGCGTGGCTTCAGATAACGATGGCACCATGGAGGGTGGGATTAGGAAGTCGTGAAGCCAGGACTAACTCAGGAACTGTCTGCCACCCTGCCTGCTGTCTGGAGCAGGGATACTTGAGTGAGGGTCCTGGAGCCAAGTCTCTGCCTCTTGACCCATGTCACCTCCAGGTGGCCTTCTAAATTCCATTCTCATCTACAACACCCTTTTGCTGCGCCCCATGATCTTGAATCCCCAAGCACATTCACTGTTGGCCAGAGAAGGCAGCAGCTGCAGGCACAGCAGAAAGGGTAGCAGAGGCCACTATGTCCTGCAGTGCTCGCCCCCTGCCCTCCCACCACAAAGGTACAGCCTTGCTGGGAAGGACAGAACTAGATGTGGTGTGCCGTGAAACTCGGCTTTCACAGTGGGCTCTTCTATGAGTGTCTGGCCAGCCAGTTGAAAAGATAAATGAACCTCGCCCCTTCTTTAGCAAGCACCAGACAACCGCCAACCATTGGCAAGGAGTCCCTCCAGCAAATTGCCTATTAATTGAACATCACTCAAAATGGAAAGTACTTGGTTTCTTCATCAATTCTTCGAGAGGGCTCCTGTTGGACCCTCTCAAGGGGGTAACTGCCAGGCAGTGGAAACCCAGGAGTACCTTTACTCCCATTTACAACACTCCAGCAAAACAAAGCTATTTTATTATTTCAGTTACAAAAGGTTCCATCATGGAGGAGGAAATTCACATTCTATTCTAGGCCCTCACTCCATTTGTAGTATAATCAGTTGCTTTCCATGCCCCCCAATAAAACATTCATTAAAAGTTTAAAATGTAAGACTTTCTAAGTGTTAAAGATGGCACATTAGGCACCTTATGTACTGATAGGAAGCAATCTCCAAGATCTATTGTTACGGTGAAAAAGAGCAAGGTGCAGAACAATGAAAAAAAAGCCTTTTGTGTTTTTTGCATAAATACTAGCTTCCATTCATTTCAAAACCACATATCTATATAAGCATATGAGTGTTTACATGTGCATGCATAAATATATTATGCATTTGCTTGTTCTCAATATGCTTCTTTGAAAGGGTAGATAAGAAATGAGGAACAGGATCAGCACCTGTGACTCAACGGGCTAAGGCTCCAGCCACCTACACCTGAGCTGGTGGGTTCGAATCCAGCCCAGACCCGCCAAACAACAATGACGGCTGCAACCAAAAAATGGGCGGGTGTTGTGGCGGGTGCCTGTAGTCCCAGCCACTTGGGAGGCGTAGGCAAGAGACTCGCTTGAACCCAGGACTTGGAGGTTGCTGTGAGCTGTGATGCCACAGCACTCTATCCAGGGTGACAGCTTGAGGTTCTGTCTCAAAAAAAAAAAAGAAAAAAAGAAATGAGGAACAGTAGTTTCTTCCAGGAAGGGGATTTGGGTAGCTGAGAAGAGTGGTTTGAAGATACACTGTTGTTTAGTGTTTATCATTTAAATCGTAAGATGGCTCAAAAATTAATAAAAGTAGTTAAATGTGAAAGGGCACATCAAAACAAAAATAACCACGGCCAAATGAAAGTGTCTGTCTTTCTCAGTAGAGGGAGGAAGTGTTGTGAACCTGGAGAATGCAGGTGCTGGTGGTGGGGATGGTCAGGGGCACGGTAGGAAATCAACCTGTCAGAAGAGGCTGGAGTTCTCCGCAGACGAGGGGCAAGCCCACGGCTGGAGATCCTGCCCTTGACAGGCAGTGGGGACTCAGGGGGCTTTGCAGTGGAGGCTTGTGCTGGGCGGTGTGTAGTCAGCAGTGGGGGAGGCAGCGCTGGGGGTGAGGATGAAGCCAGTGGAGGGTGATCCCCAAGGAAGAGGTGATGAACTGGGGGAAGAAAGCAGAAGGGGCAGAATCAAGAGGACCCCTGATAACCCAGGGTAAGAACTCAGGAAATACCTATCCAATAAAAGAATGCAGAAAAGCTGAGAAGCTCAGCAACCATCTAGATGAGCAGTTAAGGGAGCAGAAGCGAAGGGTTAGAAGGTGGTTCAATCATCCATTCATAACGTCATCCAGAGCGCTCGCCATGGGCCCAGCACTGGTCTGAGCACTGGGGGAGAACAGTCACTGACACGGACAAACAATAGAGCCCCGGGACAGCAGGGGACAGGGCGGTTTGTCGAACCTGGGTGTTAGAATGGAGGACAGAACCCATTCAATTGTCACTAAACCATAAATGGTTGTATAACATTCCATCTTACGGCTTTACACTAATTCTAATCACTGCCCAATTAAAAGACCTTTGGGTTTCCTTTTTTCTGCTCTTATAAACAAATCCATAGTGGACAACCTCACATGTACATCTTTCAGGTATCATTCTGGTTTTATTCTTTCGGATGAATTCCTAGAAGCAGACAATCTGGGTCAAAAAGCACAAACATTTTGAAGTGTTTTAAAACTCATTGAATTTTGAGGATCTGAAAGATTATCTACAGAAACTGTCCCCCTCACAGCTGGAAATGTGGGTCTTGCTCTTAACAAGAGATCTGAGAAGTGTCTGCAGAGAATACGCAAAGACAAGGGTTAGGTCCCCTGGGTGGGGGAGCGGAGCAGAAGACAGGGAGAAAGGTCAGGTAGGCTTGTGGCAGGGGTGGGGGAAGGGAGGCGGCAGAGAAAGTTCAAGTTTCCATTGTGAATCTCAAGGAAGGCAGGTTTGGGTTTTTTTTGTTTGGTTGGTTTTTGTAGAGACAGAGTCTCACTTTATCACCCTCGGTAGAGTGCCGTGGCATCACGCATCACACAGCAACCTCCAACTCCTGGGCTTAAGCGATTCTCTTGCCTCAGCCTCCCAAGTAGCTGGGACTACAGGCGCCCGCCACAACGCCTGGCTATTTTTTGTTGCAGTTTGGCCAAGGCGGGGTTTGAACCCACCACCTTCTGTATATGGGCCCAGCGCCCTGCTCAAGGAGCCTCAGATGCCACCTGGAAGGCGGGTTTTTAAATGGAAATCAGGATGTAGAGAAATTAAGGAGAAAAGAGAGTCAAAGAGGGAATTTGGGGATACTGGTGACCTGCAAAGAAAGAACACTGTGAAATGCAAGAAGAGGTCCTGGGAGGGATTCAAGCCAAGGTCATTCTGTGCTTGGACTCCCCTGAGCTTATTAAAACTGGAAGTCTAACCTTCCCTCTTGCAAATGCCCCTGGACTCACATTTCAAAACAAGTCCCACCCAACCCCAAGCAATTCTAACATAGGCGAGATCCTCTGTCCTACCTAGAACCCACTTATATAGGGGGGCTGTAGAGGACACAGAGGTGGCCTTCTTCACAAAGATTCCTGGTGAGTGGGACCAGAGCTGGGGAAAGCCTCGGGGGATTCAGGGTGAAGAAGCAGAAGGGCAGGAAGGTGGGGAGATTGAGAGAGGTGGTCCCAGCGTGAAGCAAAGGCTCTGACAAGGAGAGAGGAGGGAAGATGGCGCCGCCCATCAGGAAGGTGGGCAGGGCGGCTCCTGGGAGGAGCGGGGAGGAGCAGGGCAGGGGAGACACAGGCTTCAGGGCCAGGGCGGCCACACACGGAGAGGCTCCAGCTGAGAAACCCCATTTTCTCAGTGAATGCGGAGCTGAGGCCACCTGCTGAGAGCCAAGGCTGGGTTTAGAAGCCGCAGAAGGTTGGAAAGGGCCCCAAGGAGAGATGGGACACTTTGTAGGGGGTGAGGACACAGCAGGCTCCCAGACGTGAGGTGCTGCTGGGGATTCCCTTTCCTGCTTCCTCCTCTGAAAAGGCTCTGCCTTTCAGCATCTGGCTTTTCATTTCTCGGCTGAGGTTTCATTTTTCAAGCAGGTTTAAACCTTCTCCCGTCAATAAATTACCCTTGTCATCCCTTCGCGACTGCCCTGCCTCCCTCTGCTGCCCGCTGCTTCCTTCCACATTCATCTTCATCTCTGGTGCGATCTTCCCTTCACTCCGTCTTCTCTTTTTCTATTTTGTCTTTACAGTACTTTCAATCATCCTCCAGCTGCCTCTCTCCCCTGCCCCCGCCCTGGCTGGGCCCCCAGCCCCCACTGACTCCCCTCTCCCAGCTTCCCCCTGCTCTGTCCTCCCACACTTGCATTTTGATTTCTCCTGTAGGTCTTTTAAGCAGGACTAGCTAAGTAATTTGCAGGGCCCAGTGCAAAGTAAAAATGTGGGGCCCCCTTATTAAAAAAATGACGAAGAATTCCAAGACAGTGACAGCAGAGCATGAGACCAAGCGTGGGGACCTTTTGAGCAAGAGTTGCATGCCCATGAAGCTGCCCTGTGTCTAATATTTATTGCTTTAACTTATTGCTTATTCATCATTCTCTGAACACTTTCAAGTTGGCCTTTGTCATCTCTAACGACCACGTCAACGTACTTTAAACTTGCTTGATTGTGCACATCCCAACCAACACGTTATCCCAAACAAAACAAATAAGACATTCTGCTCGAATGACTACTCTTCCTTTTCACCATCTTTTTTGCCTATCTGGAAGAGTGATATGTGACTCCCTTATAGGCACAGCCAGCTGTTGACATGATGCTTGGGTGGTTCCTGCCATTCAAAGACCATCAGCACCATGCGGTGAAGTTCCAATGGCACTGAGCCAGTTTCTCCCCTAAAAGGAGAGCCAGAGGAAAGGAGAATCAAATCAGCCAGGTAAGTATCCTATGGAAATCACCTATGCCGTATGCATCAATCGGCACATGGCAGGGTGCAGAGACAAAGATGCTGATACAAAGCAGTTTCCTTCTAGATTTGAGGGGTCTCACCTCTTTCCCTCCCTACCCAGCCTTCCACCTGGTTGACATTCACTCCTGGTAGCCTCTTCTCATTTCTGCTTTGCACACCCCGCAACCCAAGGGTCCAGCAGCCACCTACTTGTTGGTTTGCCTTTGGTG
The DNA here is from genome assembly GCA_963573935.1 of Arctocebus calabarensis. Taxonomy (NCBI): domain Eukaryota; kingdom Metazoa; phylum Chordata; class Mammalia; order Primates; family Lorisidae; genus Arctocebus; species Arctocebus calabarensis. The sequence continues at coordinate 50,054 of CAUYON010024504.1, read as the reverse complement.
CTGAATGACCATGTTTTTCTCGTGGATCGTCTCCAACAGGGCTGTTGCCAGAGATTTCAGGTCAGAAATGGACTGTGGGGTTGCTGGCAGACTGCATCCGTGATCCTCGGACAGCAAATCCTGAACTAGGTGGGACATGAAATGTATAACTCAGTTGTAATTCTCCTGGAATGCAAATCAATGTTACTTCTTCCTGGATAGGGATAGGTTCCCAGCTTCTAAACACTAGTATCTTGCCTGGAGAGGCCACCTTGAGAATTGAAATAAAAGGAAATAAAATCCAGCATGAAAGCTTAACAGAAAGGAAGACAACTTCATGGACTTTTATCAAAAATGCTTTAAAAGGATGATAATATTTGCACTTATCTGTGATTTTAAACACTTTCATACAGTCTAACTCACGGAGATTTAAATTGGAAAGGAAAAAACCTCTAAGAAGTATTATTTATTTCCATTTCATGGGAGCAAGGTACAGAAACATTTAGGACCTTGGCTGAAGGTCATTTAGCCATGCCAATGACAATGATAATGACGTCTCGCCCTGAGCTCCTTGCCTCATGTCAGAGTTTCCCACACAGAGATATCCCTGGCAGGTTCAAGATAATTTGGGAGATTATTTAAAGTGCAAGATACATTTTGCATTTTAATGGCTTTGTATTTATTTGAAGGTATTATGGAAAAGAATATAAGTGGCATAACAAACCAGTGATTTCACAGATGCTGCTACTTAGGACAAGGCCAAGTAAAATGAGTCACCTTAAAATTGACTCAAAGAAAAACATTAAGCAAATAGCAGCAAGGTGATGGAAAGATATGGCAAAAGATTGCACAGTGGACTGAAAATATCTAACTGTGGGGAAACAGGACGTTACACAAAGGCTAGCTATTCTGGGATGCTTGCTATTCCACTGTCAAATCACATTCATGGCCAAGTACAACATGAAGCCAAATAACACACAGAGTTTGGTGTCATTGAAGGATTCAGAACTATGTGAAGTGGCCCGTCTCTTCTATGTAACCCCCACCCTGGATAAGTCTCTGCTGACAAATCTCCAGTCATCTCGGGATATCTCTGACCAGTTTTGAAAGTATCTACTTCAACAAAAATCATCTCTGATTTGTCTTCATGCCACTTATGTAAAGGAATAATCCAGGTGTGTATGACTAGCTTAGCACATAGTAGGACTACCACTTCCTTTATACCAAGTGTCACTATTAATATAATGTAAGATTTCCTTAGCTTCTTGGGCAATGAAACACCATTGATGACTAGCATGAGAATACTGCCTACTAAAACCTGTATGCCTTTTTCATATGTGATGCTGCTAAAACTCAGCTATTCTCCTGGAATGCTGGAATGCAAACCAGTGTTACAGCTCAAAGAATGTGTTTGGGCTGAGCTCAAAATTGTTTAAATTCTTCTCAGAAGCTGCCACCCCCAACCACAGCATGGGCACCATCTACCGTGGAATTTTGGCTGCTTCACCCACTGTCTGTTTTACCCTTGGGTCGTTCAGCTCCTGCAATCTGTCCTTTCTGATTCTCAATGTCTGTTCCCCAAGTCTGGTTTAGATTTTTAAACATACTCTTTCACTGATGATTGATTGATTGATAGATTTATTGATTTTAGACAAAGTCTCACTTTGGAACCCTGGGTAGGGTGCTCTGGCGCCATAGCTCACAGCAACCTCAAACTCTTAGACCTGAACGAGCCTCTTGCCTCAACCTCCTGAGTAGCTGGGACTATACGTGCCCACCACAATGCCTGGCTAGGTTTTGTTTTTTCTGTTTTAGTAGAGATGGGGGTCTTGCTCTTTCTCAGGCTGGTCTCAAGCTTGTAAGCTCAATGAATCCACCTGCCTCGGTCTCCCAGAGAGCTAGGATTACAGGCATAAGCCACTGAACCCAGCCCAATTTTTAAACATACTCTTTAAGGGTAGACAAACTAAAAGATAAACTAAGAGGTAAACTAAAAGACAGAAAAAATCAAATAGTATAAATCTTTCATTATATATCTTTGAATACCATTTCCTACATGACTATGTACAGAAACATACATACAATATTTTTCCTTCAAAAATGGGGAAAAGGCCTTTTTTTTTTTTCACTTAATAGTCTTCACAATTAATATCCCATAAAACGTAACATTTAATGACTCCTGGACATTTATGTTCGGTATTATAACTGATGTAAGAAAAACTTTCTTGTGGCAAAATGTTTGCATATATCTACTTATTTCTTGCTGTTTCAAAGAGGGGCAGTTTGAGAGACTTTTCACCATAGGTTGCCGGAGGTTCATATATTTCAATTACTGATGCCAATAGATTGTTGGCGGTGTGCTTGTCATCACAGTTTTCCAGCAAGGGTGCGCCAGATTTGCAGTTCTGCAACAGCATGAATGTGGCTGGCGTTCCCCACGTCAATGATAACTCTGAGTGTCAACAATCAAAGACAGTTGGCTATATCTGGTACCCAGATCTAAACTTAGATGGGCTGCTTCACTTAGTGTATTGTAGTTTTCTCTTTAAAAACAATTCTAGGGTGTCCTTTTCTGGTTGAGTGGAAAAAAAGAAGATGCTTGGAAAAGAGCCTTGCTTGTTATATAGGCTGGAGACTCAGCATTTTTATTTTGTTTTAAGCCACTATTGTGCTGATTAAGATAGCTGCCATATGATAGCTGCTGGTCTGCACTACCAACACCCCAAAAGTGGGCCAGTTGACCAGGTTCAACTTGAGGCCTATGCTCAGAACCGAATTCTGAATATGAAGTGTCAGAGCGAGCTCTCTGCTATGTACCCCCACTGGACTGCTCTTGGAAGATCATTATTTTTCATTGGAATCGACAAGAAAATTGCAATCAATAAAAGCTTCCTCAAAAAGGGCACATCTTCTATGATAAGATGATTTCATGGAATTTTTCGATTCTGATTATAAATGCCAGGAAAAGAAAGTTGAAACCTATCTTCTGAGATGCTAAATAGGTGATTAGGGAAAGGAAAACGATCTTGGGAAAGGAGAATGCAGAATATGGGAATAGACTCACATGGGTCCAGTTATTAGAAAAACTTCCAATGTGGTGGTTCTCAAAGTGGGGTCCTTAAGCCAGCATCAGCATCACCAGGGGACTGTTTAGAAATTCTTCTTCTCAGGGACCACCCCAGACCTACTGAATCAGAACCTCTGGGTGGGACCCAGTAATTTGGGTTTTCCCAAGCTCTTCAGGTAATTCTGATGCAAGTAGAAAATGGGGAACCCCAGCTCTAAGGATTGCCTTGGTTCCTAATTCACAAAACCCGCCATTTGGAGGAGACATGGGCTCACAGTGGCAGCATTCCACACTCATCAGACGCTCCCCCACTCCCCACCCCCAGCACAATATCCTACCTTGCTTTGCAGACAGAACTCCTGTCAAAGCACTGCTGCTGGATTTCCCCTGGCCCTTGGAGTTTTTCCGCCTCTCCAGAGCATTCTACAGCAGCATTGGGGGAGAGTAAAAACCTCTGTCACAAAAGCCAATAATAGAAAAATACCTAATAGGTGCCCCCTCCCACTGGGACACAAGGACTCCTAGAGACCGCAAGTGCTGGCTTGAAACTTGGAATTCCAAGTCTCTGACAAAGAGTGATAATTATTACAGGCCTGGCAAAGAGCTTTTTTTTTGTTTTTTTGTTTGTTTTGTTTTGTTTTGCAAAGGTAGTGCACAGCAGAATGACAGCAATTAGTGTCCCCTGCAAGGGTCCTTATTGGAATCCATTTGGGCGGTCAGACTAGTACTAAAAAGCACTCAGTGCCCGTCTGTCAAATTAGACCGACTCTGAAGCAAGAACACAGCCTAATATGTGAAGTCTCAAGTTACAGAAATCCTTCTGAATAGATAGGAGCTGGTGACAAGGTTTATTTTCACGTACCAATGGTGGTATCTGGGAGAATTTTAGGGCTGAATTGGAAAGAGGGCCGTGATCAATTAGTGATAACTGCCATTAGTGATAACAGATTAAAGAAGTACATATGTGCCGCCTACGTACCACTCCTAGAACAGACTCTTACATGAAAATTAATATGTAGCATACGGCCATGGCTTGGCACATGGAACTGAAGAAATGCTGTTCATGACTGTATACATACATTTAAAAAAGTTATGTATTAATTATACAATTTTAAAAGCTATATTCTTCTTTGGCTGTGTACGTATAGAGGGAGTGGAGGAAAAGTGTGGCCCAGACAGAAGGGAAAAGAACAGCATGGTGGCTTCTGAGAACAACTGCTAATGTCAAACGTCAGGAAAATAAGGTTCTCCCGAGCCATCGGGATGGCTGTAAAACTTCACCCTCAGGAAGAGAAATCAATCTATTTTCAAAGTAGAGAAACCCAAGAGATTTTTCTAATTATAACACTTACAACTAACATCTGCAGAAATAGATATTATCAAACTAATGGTGCTGGAATTAGACTGAATAACAGTGGGGAGAATTTAAACATTCTGTTCTTTCAGGGTGACGTGAACATTATCGTTTTAGATTGTGATTTCCCAATCTACGTTTCTTCATCACTCAGAAACCATTTTCTTATGGATGATTATGAGACAAATAGCATCAGATGAGTGAACATTTTGTAGAGAAAAACAAATAAGAAACTGAATATGGAGGCTATGAAGCAGCCAAGCCCAGAGTGCGGTGTCTCAGCACGCCTCGTTCAGACAACAGCCACAGAAAAGAGGGCTTGCAAAAGCAGCTTTGGTTTTGTTTGTTGTCTGGGGTTTAATTTTTCCTGGTTACCCCAGTTAAAGCTGTTATTGGACTCTATTCGGGAGGGCAGACTACTACCAAAATATCTTTGGCACATAAAAGAGAATTAAAATAGAATGACATTTAGATGCACAATCGTGAATCATCATCATTGTTGTTATGATTTTTCTACCTTGTACTTGGCAATGTTCGATTTCAAGAGGTTGACCTCTTCATGGAGTTGCTTTAATCTTTCTTGAAGGTACCTGGAAAAGAATACATATAACTAGGAAGTGTTTGGGTGTAAAGTAAAAAAAAAAATGTACTAAAGTATAAGAGGGAAAAAAAACCCCAAACCACTTGCTAGAGAGTCATCTTGTACACACAATGCCTCGCCTGGCTCACCACAGACAGAAGGAGGAGAAACATGTGAATGTTGGTGATCTTTTTTAAAATGGATGCGGTCAAGGTCAAGCATGCCCAAATCAGACATCCCACTTTCAAACAGCCCTCTCAGAGATCCCCTAAGGGACATCAACACAGTTTTCGCATAATTCTCATTAAGATGATTCCACTGGGAAGTAAAGAAGGAAGAGGCGACACCAGACACGACATTAGGTTAGACATACGCACACTGATATTTGCCTCGGGGAACAGAAACAGCTAAGGGAATTTCTCAATTTATTTTCCTATTCTTTTCCTTCTCCTTGATAGCAATAACAAGCAGCTCTCACTGGTTTGCCAAGGAGTGTGAGCAAAGAGAGAAGAGGGTACCTACACGGACACGCAGGCGTGTGGTGCTTCTTTTTTTACTTTTACAACTAAGGCATGACATTGATATCATCGTTTGGGGGTTGTGACTTTCTCTGCATATGTAAGGCAGTTTTTTCCAATGTGACTGGGGCTGTAACAGTTCCCAGCCTGCAGGCCTGCAGCGTGGAGGGCTGGCAGTCCACCCAGCACACCCTGGCCTGGTCTCTTACCTGTTCTCCATACACAGGGCGTCCACATCAATGATGCGGTTCTCGTGCCCTCCCAAGATGTGGTTTAGCTCCTGGTTCAGCCTCTCCACCTTGTCCTGATAAGAAGACCGTTCCTCCTTAACATCCTGAAGCTCATCCACAGAAGCCTGCAGGTCATGCTCCAAAGACTCAATCTGAAACCAAAAGAAGCACCTTACTCATGATGTTCCTCAGACATCCCCTTTATGGCCAGAGATGGAGCTGTCTGCTTGCCTGGATGACTTTTAGAGAGCTTATTAATACGGCCCATGTGCTATAAAACCGTAAGTGCCACACATTGAAATACGATAAAAGCTAAAAGCAAAGAGAAGCTTCCTGCCTGTTACTTACTGTATCTACGAAGGGAAAGTGCAGCAGCTCAGAAAATCAGAGCTGCACCCTCGCCGGCTGCAGGACGCCCTGTGAGGCTCGAAGAGGGAGAATCTAGACCTTGGGAGTCGCTGCCAGTGTCTTATAAACCCATGCTTTTCCAAATCTACTTTTGGCTTAGGCATCTTGCTCTGTTCTTCACAACCAATTAGCAAAGAGAAAGAAAATGAGGTCTAGATCTCTGAGCTATTCCCCAACTAGGGCTCCTTGAGCTTTTGCCTAAGAGGCATCACTTAGCATTTTAGCAGAAATTTGCAAATTAAGGCCAGTTTGTCACATTTTGTTCCCTCCTTGTCTATCTTGGGTAGGGAGAAAGTTTCATGTTTTGTTTAGAACAAGAGTCCCCGAAGTAAAGGAGCTGAAACCCAAGAGTCTGCCTGGGAGCCGAGCACAGCACCAAGGAAGTGAAATCATCCAACTGTAGGCCTCCTAACCTGACTTCCTTCCCAGGCACCCCATACTCAACAAACAGGCTTATTCATCCCCATTCTGAGCAGATGTTAGCACTAACCTGCTCCTTCGCTCTCTCTAGCTGTTGAACCAAGTCTTCCCGCTCATGGGCTGCAAAGTGGCGCACCCCAATTTCTTCATCTCCGAGCCTTTGTTTGGCAATTGTCATCCTCAAGAGCTGCATTTTTCATTAGTAGAAAAAGAAAGGGGGAGTTGAGAGGGACAGGGACAGGGGAAAGGGGAAGGAAAGAGAGGAAGAGAATGAATAAATAGATCCAAATAAAACTCCCAAAACACTAAGCAGAAACTTTTAGAAGATAAGTAAGATTCTTTCCTGAAACACTGGGGAAATGCACAAAACAAACAGAGAAATGACTTGCCAATATCATGAATTCTTGAGAAGATTTATCTATTATATTTTTTGTACACATGAAAACACATCATAAAGAGGCCTGGGCACCTGCAGTTAGATGCTCGGTAGAATGTAGCTGTAAGGAGGAAACAAACTATGGGTCCCATTTACATTTAGCAAAGATTCAAAAATGGTAACCCAGTGCTGGGAAGGAAGAACTGGACACACACTCACACTCTGAACAACGAGAAAGGTCATCAACAGCCTTAAAAATGTCCCTGCCCTTGGCAACTTGGTGGTGCAATGGTAGCGCCTCTCACTCCAGATCAGAAGGCTGTGTGTCAAAATTGTCCCTGCCCAGAACACTTTTATACTGCTGGTGGGACTGAAAACTGATACAACCTTTTTGGAAGGAAGTATAGAGAACTCTCAAAGAACTCAAGCTAGACCTCCCATTTGATCCTGCAATCCCTTTACTGGCCATCTACCCAGAAGGAAAAAAAATACTTTTATTGTAAGGACACTTGCACTAGATTTTTTATTGCAGCTCAATTTACAATCCTCAAAATGTGGAAACAGCCTAAATGCCCACTAACCCAAGAATGGATTAACAAGCTGTGGTATATGTACACTATGGAATACTATTCAGCCATTAAAAAAAGGAGACTTTACAGCCTTTGTATTAACCTGGATAGAAGTGGAACACATTATTCTTAGTAAAGCATCACAAGAAAGGAGACGCATGAATCCCATGTACTCAATTTTGATATAAGGACAATTAATGATAATTAATGACACGGTGGGGGAGAAAGCAGAACACTAACTTCCTATGCAGTATGATTAAAATGATACTAAGAACTCATGCACATGTGCACATACAAAAAATGGCCAAATACACCAAAATGTATACTTGAAGTGATGGTGAGAATGCATGTTATCTGTTCTTTTGTTGTTGCTGGTTCCCAGCTTTTAAAAATATTTTATTTATTTATTTATTTAGAGACAGAGTCTCACTTTGTCACCCTCAATAGAGTACTATGGTGTCATATAGCTCACAGCAACCTCCAACTCTTGAGTTGACACAATTCTCTTGCCTCAGCTTTCTGAGTAGCTGGGACTACAGGTATCTGCCACAATGGCCAGCTATTTTTAGAGATGGGGTCTTTCTCTTGCTCAGGCAGGTCTCAAACTCTTGAGCTCAAGTGATCCACCCACCTCCGCCTCCCAGAGTGCTAGGATTACAGGCATGAGCCACCACACCTGGTCTGTTTTCCAGCTTTTAAAATAGGTATGCATGAATTCCATAATATAATTTTATTTATGTTTAAATTCCTAGGAATACAATTCTAATCGCCTAAAATGTAATTTGCCAAAGAATCTCTATAGAATTCATGACCATCGCCACACTCCAGGGCCAAGCCTTACCTTCAGGTCCAAACCTTCCAGGCTGGGCTGCAGTGGGAACTCCATGAGAGGCCCAAGAAGACCTAATAGTCCCAGAGTATCCTCAACCTGCCCATCACAGCACCAAACAGGCTGCTACTGAAGGGGGGCTTTCTAAAGTTACAAAACAGCTTCCTGAAGCTGCTTCTATAGATGATTTAAGCCTGATCCCACCTCCCTATGCAGTGGCTATGCATAGGTTTCATACATGGATGAGGTCTTAGGGACAGTTTTTCAATGTCACACTCATCTGGCCCAGCCAGGAATGACTGTGGGGAGGGCATGCTTCTTCCTTGTTCCTGTATGAATCTTAAAGGATTAGTTGCCGGTAGAGAAAATGGCTTAATTTTCAGAGTCTCTGAAGGATTTATGGGCAGGTGAGAGATGGGAAGTTAATTTAAGCCAGGGCAGAATATTAACTAAATTGAAATAATAAATAACAGCAAGGAACTTTGAAAGAAATGATGACTAAAGAAAAATAAAGAGCATTTTCAAATGACACTTACTCTGGGTCCTTCTGTGGAAATTCCTTGGTAGAAATGAGTGAATATTTACTTTGTACCTACCAAGAGTGAAAGTGTCCCAGGATTGGATGGACGATACCCCAGGCAGGCGGAACAGAATGTGCAAAGTCTGACTGCACAGAGGATGTAGAACACATCAGTATACAGATGGCTGCACTTAATGGAATCTGATAGTTAATCCTCATTATTCATAGATGCCGTATTTGTGAATCAGCCTCCCTGATAAACTTTATTTTTATTTTTTACCCTCAGATAATACTTGCAATGGTTTTGTGGTTATCAAACATGTGCAGAGTGGTGAAAAATTGGAGTCGCCCAACATACACATTCCCACTGGAGTTGAACAAGGCCACAGTCTGGCTTCTTATTTTAGCTCTCAGGTTATAAATAAGTGTAGTGTAGTCAGTGGTCACATTTGGGGGCTTTTTGGTGATGATTTTTCTGTTTACAATGGCCCTCACACATAGTGCTAAAAGGCTGGCTGGAGTTCTGAGTGCAAGAAGCACTTGATGCTTAGGAAGACAATATGTGCATTAGAGAAGCTTCCTACAGGCAGGAGGGGTTCTGCTGCTGAACTCATGGGTTCAATGTTCATGAACTAACCATATGTTTTAACATTAAGTAAGGTGACTTTGAGCAGAAGGACACAAAACACAAGGTTATGACTGATGAGTTGATAAAAATGTGCTCAGAGGCTCGCAGGAACCTAACCCTGTATTTCTCCTAGGAGCAATGGTGTGGTGTTCGTGATGACTTCACAGAATACATTTACAGCAGACCTGGTTAATTCAACTGAAAGCAGATGTATCACCTTTAACCTCACACAATTCCTAGCTCAGGACATCAGAACCTCAAAAGTGGATAGACAGGAAGACAGGGCAAGCCAAGTAAGAAACACATCTCAGAAATAAGGGTCCGTGAAAAAGAAAGCTCCTGCCTTTTAGCATAAGGCAACAGGAGGCCCGGCTGAAAGGAGAGTGTTTTCCTTGAGATGTGAAAAGGCAGACTGACAGCCTGAACTTTAAGTAATAAAACACCACTGTGGTTTTCCCTTCACAATACGCTTCACTGAACGCTTCATTTAGAATCACGCAATTATGTTTGCTTAATGCCAATTAATTATTAAACATGTTTATTGAGGTCTGACAGCCATATAAGAGAGTCATCTTTTACATACTGGATGCCTGTTAAGCTTCAATAAATATGTGAACAATCATTTGGTGTTTAATGTGCATACTATATCGCTGTTAAATTTCAGGGCTGGACCGGTCGAAACACTTATTTTTAGAAGTGAGGCCCAAATTGGTAATAGCTGGATTATTAGTTGGGTCTGAAACTCAAGCATAGTCAGCTGCAGGGGCCTAACAAGGAGGGAGGGACAGGGAGAGAGGTCTCTTCCCTTCTCACTCCATGATTCAAGCACTCTGGAGTGGGCCTGTCTAAGCCTTGCACTCTGATTTCACAATCTGTAAGCTGTGCAACCTCAGGAATTTGTCTAAACTTCTCTGAGCCTCAGTATCCTCCTCTGTAAAAACACAACAATAAAAGTACAGGCTCCATGGAAGGCTGCTATGAGCATGGAGAGAGAGAGAGGTTGCATTAAAGGAGCACTTAGAAGTTCAGACATCTGTGTGTTTGGCAAAAAGAAGAGGAAAGAGATGATAAGAGAGAAACCATCCAAAGAATTGGGTGGTTCTCTCGGCTGAATGTACCAGCCTGAGAGTGACGTGGGATAGAAACTGATAATACATTTGTGCAAAGTCATATTGGTCCTGATTCTATTAATATATAATCCAACCAAATGCCCTATAATTTTTGGACAATCTAAGGGACCATCAAGAGGAATTTGGCTAACTACAAGTTTCTGCCTCTCACATGCTGACTTCAGAACCTGACGCTGAGTCAGAGAAGATGGGCCTTCTCTACCACGCTTAGCACAGGTCCTGGAACACAAAAACTCCATAATAAGTGGTAGCTGCTCTTACGATTATTGTAATTGTCGTCCTCCTTATCCTCCTGGTATGTTTCCCCACACATGAGCCCACTAGGGAGGTCTGATCTTTCTTCTAAGCGGGAGAAGGCAGAGCTCCTGAGCCAAACTTATCTGCACAGTACAGGAAAATGGGGCTGATTTTCCACCTTGAAAAAGGGCTAGGAAGCAACTGCTCAGGGCACTTAATTCCCTCAGACAGGGCCGTCAATATTCCACAGCCGGCCTCCCGGTGCCAACCCACAAAGTGGATCAGTGCCCCGCGCAGCACGCAGCACGCACCCCACCGCCGAGAGATGTGCTCACTTGCTGATTTAGATAGAAATAAATGTTTATGAATGAATTCCGGGTGGGAGTCATCAGCCTGCGGAAAAGCCGCAGCTGCAGCTGGGATGTGGCTGAGGGACAAGGCCGTAAAACAATGTGGTCCAATGGGTTTGGGGTGCCCTTCCCCCAACCCTGCCAGGGACCTGCTGGACGCGTCGTCCCCTGGGCCCAGGCAGGCCTCCCGAGTTGGAGTGACCGGCTCCTTTCTCACTGTCTTCTCAGCTGTCATCTCACAACCCTGCACGTTTTCTACCTCATCTTGTTTCCATTTGCCTTGATCCATTTTGCTAAGAGACAGAGAGAGGCGACAGGTGCAGGAGCAGCCGTTCTCCGGGTGTCATCTGTGTTCAGATCCAGCTTCTGCTAATCCTGGCCTGTGCCCTCGGCAAACTAGCTAAGCTGGGTGAGCCACATGTGACTTATTTACAAAGAAAATGGGGATAAAGACTCCCCTAGATAAGACAGCCAGGTATGGGTGTTCAGGCTGCACACTGCACAACTCTGGGGGCTCCCTTCCCAGCACGTGGAGACACAATGTAATGATCACCGTCCCTGTCACGCTCCCAGTTATGGCTGGCATGGTCACAGTTCTTATCCAGTGGCTTTCTGTTTGCCAGGGCTATTGAGAAGGTCAGATGAAAGAATTGGTAACGGAAAGTGGACAGTAGCCCTTCCCCCTCCCCAATTCCAGTGGACTGTTGCAAATGATACAACTAGGGAGGGGTCAGGGCCAAAAGGTGTTTATTAAACACTCATCCAGGGTGGTGCTGTGCTGTGTTTTTCTATAGCTTTTCTCTACATTTTCTCCAACTGCCCCCCTGACCTTTTGGAAATACCCCGATAAAACTGGACACAAGAGATTCAAAAGGCTCCAAGTGGGCCACGCGGCCCTATACACCGGAGTCTGAATCCCTATACTTAGATGGCAGGCCAGTTCTAGCCTCAAACAAAGGAGATTGTCATTCAAAACAAATCCAAACAGCGGTTTTCACTTTCCGCCTCCTCAGGCTCCGGAGGTCATCATGCACACTCACCAGTGTGTCGGTGTCTCCCGAGTCACGAGCGTCCCATCTGGGCCAAGCACGCACATGTCAGCAACTTTCCTTATGCATGTGATAGATACTTCCAGTGACTTCTCACAACAGGGAGACACAAGACAAAGCCCTCTCCTGGGCTGCAGAGATGCAACGTGATCCCGTCCTCACCTGCCTGCTGACCCCGTCTCTGACCATCCCACCATATCTGTGCCTCAGCCACATCAGTGTCACTTGGTGTCTCAAACATGCCATGCTCATGCAGCCCCAGGGCCTCTGCACTCCCCCTGTCCTGGGAACAGCCTGTTCAGAGGTCTGTCCAGAACCTACTTCTTGTGTCTCAAAGGGGTCTCAGATCAAATATCCCCTCCTCTGAGAAGTCTTCCCTGGATGCCATGGCTAAAGTCATTCATCCCCAGGTCACTCTCAGCTCCTAGTGCCCTGCCTGTCGTCATCGTACTTACCAGATATGACCTCGTGATCTCCTATGGCCACCCCACCTTCAGCCCTAGAATGGCAAGAACCTTACTTGTCATATGTGCCGAAATACCTCTGTCCCCACAACTGTGTCTAGCTAACCCTAAGGAGGCCCCAAATGCTTCTTAGATCCACAGACCCCCCATTCAGTGCACCCCATAACTCCTCTTTGCCCCCCTGGGAGGTCGGCACAGGGCTCTGAAGCCAGGTTTCCCTGGCCCCGGGGCCCATGCACAGTTCAGGAGACCTCCCAACCTCCCAACCCCTAAAGTCTCGGCCATGTGACACTTAGCCCTAACACTACACGCCACACACCTAGATGCTGACTCACATTAATGTAAGTCGACCAAGTGCCCTAACAAATAATGTTCTTATGTCTGTTTTCAGACGAGAAGCCGAGACGCAGAGATGAAGTAATTTGCTTACATTGCAAACCTTGTAAATGGCAGTCGGCAGTTAGCCCTGGAAGTTTAGGGCTCCGGGCTTCCTCTGCCACACAGCAGCGACAATTCCTGAATAGGGGCTCCCCTCCAGAATGTGCTCTGGCCTAAGTGTTCTATAGAACTTTCTGTATTTAATCCTAGCAGAAGGGGCACCCCCTGCCAGGGTCCCTAACACCCAAGTTAGTTCACGCCTTCCTCCCCAGCCCCCACCCCTCACACTTGACCCATCCTTCAGGTCCCTGTACTGTCCATAGGAGCAAAAGACCTTCCCTGACCACCCGATATAAACAACACCGCCCCGCCCCCTCCTCCCGCTATACTCTGTAGCCCTCTCTCCTGCTTTAATTTTTTACTAAGCACTTATCACCTCCTGACATTTTACACTGCATTTCATCAAATATAAGATTCCATCAACGTTACGACCCACCACTCTGCACCTCTAAAAAGAATAGAACGTGCCGATCGTAACTGTCTGATGCTGTTAACTCCATCAGATGTGCACACGTGAAAAATGGTGCATCTCAGAATCTGTGCAAGGTATCAGCTTGTCTGCTTACCAGAATGGAAGCACCAGTCAGCAGGGACTCCCTGGTTTTATCAACTGTGCTGCCGCCAGACTGGTCAGTCCTCAACAAAGATGTACCGAATGAAATGAATCGCACCACCCGCCACCAGGCAAGTTCTGCTTCTCTGCGCAGCTGAGGACAGCCGAGGCACACAGAAGTCACCCAACGGGCCCCAGATCACACAGCTGGGAAGACCCTGACTTACTTTCAAACACCTTGCTCCCAAAGCCACAGTCGTTATAGCATCCCATCATGCAGTTTTAAGAAGTTTTAGTTTCTTTCTCTTTTAGTGTGTAATTTGGATATGGTGTACTATATAAAATAAGTCCTGGGCAGAAATATCTTTCAGAACCAATTCTCTATTAAGATGGGTAATTATGATACACAGTCTATGAGATGAATATCCCAAACCATGCTGTTTTGGTTACAGGGTCTATTTACCCAGGCTATAAGCTCATATAAACCAGGACAGGTTCAAACAAAGTCTCTAAAGACCAAATTAATCTAATTCACTTGACAAAACATTCAAGACTGCTGAACAGTCTGGCTGTTTGCGGGACTAGCTGAGCATTGGTTATAGTTCAAAATCAAGATCCCAGTTAGAACAAGACATGATGGGGCCGGAAGGGTAAAGGGCCCTTCTCACTCACTGTAATTCTTTGTAATTAATTTCTGTAATGCCCTAAGGTGAGAGCTTTTCATCAGAGTACCATCTTCACTGAGGTTTCCAATGGGCTAGGACATCTCTCTGTTCCCTTTGAAGCATAAAGTGGAACAGCTTACAAAGAGCGCTCTGATCCCACATCCTGGACCATTACAAACATCCACAGCTGAGCACTCTTTTTTAAAAAACAGAGTAAACTTCAATTAGACATCCGCACACTCATTGGTCTATTTTTAATGGCTTATAGCTTTAACTTAATTGGTTTGCTTGCTGATTCCATCCAAAAGTCCCCTGTCAATAGAGGTGTGTTCACAGAAGGGCTCTATTATTTTATAGCTCCAACACCAGATAAAACAGAGGCACTTAAAGACCATCAGCTGGTGTAACATAAAGCTCAGTATTAAAGGCAAAACTCTGGTTTATGCACTATTACCACAGCTCAATTTAAATTTGCCAGCAAGGGCCAAGAGACGTGTACACATCACATTGGTAAGAGCACTGTCTACCCTGAACTCCCTCGTTTTTGAATGCATCACACGGCATTGCTGCTCTTCTGCTTGAAAGTAATCGCTAAAATGAAGAAAAGCAAAAGCAATCAGACAAGAAAACCAACCACCAGCTGTCCCATTGGGAACATAAGTTACTGCTCCTGGCGTATTCTATTAGGTGCGTATTCCACGAGGGACGCACAACCAAATTCAAGAAAGCCTCCAGCAGCTCTGCATTTAGGCAGTAATACTTGATGCTGGTAAGTACAAGGTGGTGATTAGGAGGGCTGAGAGTTAGGGATCCACCTGCCAGATGCCAGCTTCTCACCGGAAACAGCTGATCAACAGAAAGCTGACCTTGAGATCTCTGGTGGAGTCCTTATAGAAGAGGATTCTAAGTCAATAGGGGCCCATGTTGTGCTAAAGATAACAGCAACACCGGCCCTCTATTACAGGGGTCCTCAAACTACGGCCAGTGGGCCACATGCAGCCCGCAAAGACCTTTATCAGGCCCTCAGGGTGTTTTTGCTGCAACTGCCTGTCCTGCTTAGCAGCTAACTTATCATGGGCCACGGTGCACACATGTGTAATGTGCACCGCACTCTCTGATGCCCCTCCTTCTCTCTGTCTCTCCTAGCCAGGTGTTTTTGCTGTCCTGCTTAGCAGCCGACTCATCCTGGGCCACAGTGTCCATGTGCAGGATGTGCATGCACTCTCCAACTCCCCTCCTTCTGTCTCTTGACTCCTCCTCTCAGTCTTGGGTGAGACTGAGACTCGTGATCAGAGGAGTCATGAGCTTGCCTGTGCAGAGACTGCTGCTGCCTGAGGACAGAGGTAAGAACAAGTTAGGATTTATTTTTTTTGAAGTTAGAAGGTCTGTTTTGTTTTTTTTTTTTAATTTTGCTGTTAGTAGGGCCTTTTTTCGCAGTTAAGGGGGGAGCTTTTTTTTCTGAAGTTAGGAGGTCTTTTTTTTGCAGATGGGGGTGCCTTTTTTTTCATTTTAAATATTGTATTTGCATTTGTTCCCTTCTTTTTTTTTTTTTTGCAGTTTTTTGTCAGGGCTGGATTTGAACCCACCACCTCCAGCATATGGGGCCAGTGCCCTACTTCTTTGAGCCACAGGCGCCGCCCCCCATTTTGTTTTGACTTCAAAATAAGATATGTGCAGTGTGCATAGGAATGTGTTCATAATTTGTTTTTTTTTTAACTATAGTCCAGCCCTCAAACGGTCTGAGGGACAGTGAATTGCCCCTGTTTAAAAAGTTTGAGGACCCCTGCTCTATTAAGTGCTTACTGGATGCTGGACACTGTGCAATTCCCTCTACACAATATTGCATGAACCCCCCCCATTAACCTCCTTCCACTCCTTTCTTCTCTTCTCAGCACTGACCACTGCCTAATGATCTTACGTGTGTGTTTTATTTTCTTACTATCTTCCCAACTACAACACAAGCTCCATGACAGCAGAGACTCCGTCTTTATTAGCCTTGATGGATCCTCAGGTGCTAGAACAGTAATGAGCACACAGTAAACCCCCGATTATGTGTTGGTGAATACACAGTGAAACCTGACAGCAAGCCTATGTGAGGTATCATTACTGCCATTTTACAGATGGGGAAACTGAGGCCTAGAGGGAAAATGGATTTGCCAAGGCCTCAAAGACAATAATTGGTGGAGTTAGAACATAAACCTAGGTTCAACAATTTCCAAAGACCGACCACCACTCCGCTTCGGAGTCACAGGCTGGCTCTGGCTTTTCCTAGAGGGCAAATCTTTCCAAGTTCAATGACTCCCCTCTGGCAGCCTGATATCTGTCTTGGTGTCAGTGTATACCATTGCAAAGTACTATAAGCCAGGCTCCCTTCAGAGAGCTGGTTCTCCAGCACACTTCTGGGCATAGCAATCCTTCCTGATCCTTGGTTTTAGTCACCCACAGTCATCCACATTCTAAAAACATTAAATGAAAAATGCCAGAAATAAACAATTCATATTTCTTTTCTTAGGTTTTCATAATTTTCTCTATAGAGGTTAGATATATTGCTAGGTATTTCATTTTCTTTGAAGCTATTGTGAAGGGGACCATGCCCTTAATTAGCTTCTCATCTTGGCTGTTATGGGTGTATACAAAGGCTACTGACTTGTGGACACTGATTTTATATCTTGAGTCATTACTGTATTTTTTGATCACTTACAGATGTCTTGTGGTTGAGTCTTTGGGGTTCTCTAAGTAAAAGATCATATAGTCAGCAAAAAGGGAGCGTTTGCTCCCATTTGGATGCCCTTTATTTTCTTCTCTTCCCTGATTGCATTGGCTAGAACATCTAGTACTATGTTGAATAGTAGTGATGATAGAGGACAACCTTGTCTGGTTCACAGCTCAATTTACAATCACCCAAATGTGGAAATAGCCTAAATGCCCACCAACCCAGGAATGGATTAACTAGCTGTGGTATATGTACACCATGTAATACTATTCAGCCATAAAAAGATGGAGACTTTATATCTTTTGTATTAACCTGGGTGGAAGTAGAATACATTATTCCTAGTAAACCATCTCAAGAATGGAGAAGCAAGAATCCTATGTACTCAATTCTGACATGAAGACAATTAATGACCTAGTACATGGTGGAGAGTGGAGGAAGGGCAGAGGGAAAGGAGGGAGGGAGGCGGGGGTCATGGTGTGTAACACACTTTTGGGGGGTGGAACACAATCATAAGAGGGACTTTACCTAACAAATGCAATCAGTGTACCCTGGTTCTTCATACCCTTAATGAATCTCCAATAATTAAAAAATAAAAATTCCTAAGTGTTAAATTGCATGTCATCCTGGGTAGCACAATGCAATCTGGCATCATTCCGATCGTCCAACCCGGGACATGAATCGTTTGTCCAGGGTCTCACACTGTCTCTGCCACCCATGCCTTAGTCCCTCAGTCACCTTCTGGCTCATCGGATCAGCTGTGTGGCATTGCCTGACGGGTTCACGGGACACTTATCATACTTAATAGGCCTCAAAGTACCAGGGTTGTAAAGCTGGCAAGTTGAATACGCCAAAGAGAAGCCGTAAAGTGCTTCCTTTAAGTGAAAAGGTAAAAGTTCTTGACTTAATAAGGAAAAGAAAAAAATCCTGTGCTGAGGTTGCTAAGAATCTGTGGTAAGAATGAATCTTCTATCCGTGAAATTGTAAAGGAAAAAGAAATCCGTGCTGGTTTTGCTGTCACATCTCAAATGGCAGAAGTTATGGCCCTAGTGCGTGAGAAGTGCTTAGTTAAGATGGAAAAGGCTTTCCCTGCGTGGGTGAAGGCTGGGACAGAAGTGTCCCCCGCCTGACAGCCACTGAGCCCGGTACTATGCTTGTTTTCAGGTGTCTATGGAGGTCTCAGATGGTACCCCGCAATAAGGGAGGATTGTTCTGTCTGTGATTCAAATCTCCCCTGCTAGTTTTGTTGGTAGATTTACTAATCCTGAAATTCTAAGAGAGCTTTTTCCTCTCTGAGACTTCTTTTCCCCTCCAGATCGCCTGTCGCTGAATCTCCTCTCAGTGCCCAGAGGAGAAAGCAGGCAGACCCCGGGGGCAGCACAGGGGAGAAAACCTCTTTCCACAGGCTCTTTTTCAGAGAGGAGGCCTCAGCAATGTCCCAATCTTTCCATGCAATTGGTTCTTATTCCTCATAAGCTGACAGCCCTGGGCAACACGCAAATCTCTTCCAGCCTGACCTGTCACTGTGAACCCTCCTCTCCTCAGAGGTTTCCTGGGTGACCTTTAAGAACCGTAGTTTTTAAGGAAGGGAGGGTATCTAACAGGTTTTCCTGTCCCATCTTCTATCTGGTTTTGGCTTGGGGATTTATGTTAGTCTTGGAGCCCAAGAAATTCCTGGGCACTGTACAGAGAGATGGCAAGAGGTGACTGATCACCAGGCCCCTGTCACCAGACGCCCACCCGAGAAAAGGAATCCCGGCCCCCACCCCATGTGAGTGCTAAATTGCTTGGAAGTCAGGGCGGTAACAAATCTTTCAGGAGGCTGTTTGGAAATGCTTTATGGCACGTAGGGTTACAAGGCGCTAGCTGAACAAATGGAAAAATTAGTCTACCCTAAAATATCCAAGGCAAGTAATTTCCTGTCACCTTGTTTCTTAAATGTACTTAACATCTAGAATCTGGACTTCCCAAAATATGGATAAAGGTCATCAGTTACAATTGGCAACTCAGAGACAAAAATCTTGTACTTTTAATAGTCACTCCCCAAATGATGCCATCAGCCCTCCAGTTTGGCAGTAGAGTTGGAATCCAACAACAACAATTAGTAAGTATTTTGAATTTAACGGGCTCGAACCAGCCAAAGAGCAGGACATTTACCCTTTATCCACCAAGCCTCAGCATGGGACTTGCCAGCGTCTCACACCTTGGGGTGTTGTTTTTCTTTTTTCCCCTCTGTGGGAACAGTTTGTCTTTCTAGCTCCTTTCTCTAAATTTCTAAACTGCTCCTTACTCCACAAAGTGAGGTACTGATGACAGCCAGATGGTAGTCTGACCCTTAGGTTCATGCTTTTTTCCTTTTCTCTTCCTCTTTCTTCAATCCTTTCCCTCTTTTTTTCCCTTCCCTTTATTTCATTCTGTTCCTTCCATAAGGATTAAATAATACCTATTAATTGGGAGCTAAGGATGTTAATTTTTAGGATACAGTCAGGAATGCAGTTAACCTTGGGGCTGGAGCAGCCACAAAGGTGTGAGTGACCGGCAGAGCGGGGCGCTGCAGGTGACACAGCACTGACATCTAAGCCGTGCAGAAGCTACATTTGTGTTTTGGCCTGAAAGATGAGCAGGAGCTTGCCGAGGAAGTGAAGGGGAAGAGCTGTCTAAATTGACCAAATAGCCAGTGCAAAGGTCCTGAGGCACCAGACAGGATGATGCTGCCAAGGGGCTGAAATTAGCACTCTAGGGCTCAAGTATGAGGTGACTAGTGGCAAGGACTGCGGCTGGAGGAATCCATAGGGGATAGATCATGGAGGCTAATATCATGATAAAGAAGTTAACTGCACCAGCAACTGACATGGTGAATCAAAAAAAAAAAGCAAAATAAGATGTGTGAAATGGCATAAGCCTGCACTACCAGCTACTCAGGAGGCTGAAGCAGGAGGATCGCTTAAGGCCAGGAGATGGACATCAGCCTGGGCAGCATAGGGAGGCCACGGTCTATTAAAAACCAAACCAAACCCCAAAGGGTTAACACATTCTCTACCACTCAGTCCCAGCTACCTTTGAATAGGGGCTTCTGAGTTTCTCAAGAAGCCTTGCCATTGTCAGATGAGTAATCTGGCCTTAATGTTGAGGAGGGGGAGGATGGCTGTGACTCACACAGGCCTGAAAATAAACTGGCCCCATAACTTCGGAGGCAAATGGGAATAAATGGAACCTCTGGGGCTCGCTGGGGTTAGGCTCTTTTTTTTGAGCGAGAGAGGGCAGATACGGAGAAGGGGATTCTGCTGAACGTTAGAACATCTTCCCTGCACCTTTTGGCAGACAAATTGCTTCACGGGCGTGAATATGAGTCACTAAATTCTAAACCTTGGATAAGAAAACAAAGTTTGATAAACGTACCCAGCTACCGGAAGAAAGACTCAGAGCCCCAGCAAATGACCAAGTGCAGACCAGCAAAGCAAAGGGAGGCCCCGGTCCGTGCTCAGTGTTACACACACAAACGTGCACACATACACGCGCACACTCACGTGCACACTTACACACTCATTCACTTACACACTCACACATGCTCTCCTGTAAGAAATATCAATATCTCCTCCTGTGAAATATCAACGTCAAACATCAACTCCGAAAATTCTCAGGTCTAAAACGGCAAAGACATTAAAAGTGACCAAAAGTGTATTTAGAAAACTTGGGGGAGTGGAGGAAAGTATAGCTCAGAAAAAGAAAAAAAAGGAAATAATATAGAGGGGAAAAAAATGTGTCCATCAAGAAGAACCACGGATCCTAAAATCACATTTCAAAATGTTTCAGTATTTTGTGGGTTATAAGGTCTCCAAAATTCGTCTGGTATTTTTAACAGGCTTAACGAAAAACTATGGCACACATTTCATTTTATTCTTTAGAATAAAGAATGCTGCCCTGCTGTTATCACTTGAGGAAGTGACTAAGAAGGTCTGGCCTTTAATTACTGACCAAACACCTAGGTTAGAGAGCTTACATCCTGTTACTGATGCAGAAAACCACATGGGCCAATTAGCGTGTCCTGTGTTAATTAGAACCTTTCCTGGCGTTCTCTCCACCCTCGATTTCATGACTGGGAATGCGAGAGCTTAATTTTTCAAATTTATGTTAAACCTAAATCACTGGAAAAAAAATATGTCGGATTAAGTAGAGAAAAAGCTGTGTAAAGAAGGCTTCCCAGGTAAGTCTGTGCCCTGAGATTGGGCTTCTGGATTCAGCAGTGTGCACAGTCCTCTCTGCCTCAGGCATGGGAGAGTTCTCTGCAAAACACAGACAATTCTATGCATTGGCTTTTTTTTAAATTTCTTATTAAATCATAACTGTATACGTTAATGCATTTATGGAGTACAATGTGCTGATTTTATATACAATTTGGAATGCTTACATCAAACTGGTTAACATAGCCTTCACCTCACTTACTTAATTATTGTGTTAAGATATATATACTCTGTTCTTAATAGATTTGACATGTTGGGTGGAGGGAGAGTAATTGGTGGGACCCCACCTATGATGTATATTGCAAGGGTACGTGTCAATTCCGTGTATTTTTCAAAGAGGGCATATATTTTAAGATGGCGTCTTCTAATAACCAACAACTCTCAGCAATAGTGAAAATCACCGTCATTTGTCAAAGAATTTGGTAACATATCAAAAACATTTCCCCAAGAAGTCCCCCTCGACACACATACACACAAAATAGTTTTCCTGAGTCAAACTCCAGCTCCATCTCTGTTGCAAAAGCTGCCTCTGGCAAGGAGTTGAAAATGAATCAATCTTGGCAAAATGGGAAATTATTTTGGAGGACAGTAGTCTTTCTTCCCTTCCTCAATTGTACTTTTGTTCACAGTTTCAGCTGGGAGATAGCGTGCGCACATTTAGTATGGAGTTTATGAGTTCATATTTTATAATTAACGTTGCCAACAGGGGAGTTTGATTAATACCAAGCAGTAGATTTTGAGCAATGTTCCATACAAATTGCCAAATTTAGCAATGAAATAAATTGGTTATGTGAACATAATTAGTAGGATGACTACTTAAAATTCAAAACCAAATGTGAATAATTCCAAATCATCTGAGCCACAAATCCATTATTTGTGTAGAAGGGGGAGAGGATAGCATTTGTGTTTTATTTTGCCCTCAATCACAATGTTCTCCACCACCACGCTGAACATAATGAAACTCCTACAATGGCTGTGATGACATTTTAGAACCATCTAGAAACACACACATACACACAGGTACACACACATATAGAGGGAATGTAGTAAAAATAAGAAATGTTGCACTGAGAATTTTCATTATAAATCTGACAATCTATAAGAAATTTTTAACAAATGCTGTGTTCCAGTTTTCTGGTGCACTGTATGTACATAAACCTCGGAGGCAAATTTATGCAGAAGAGCTTTTTACCTTTGAATATTCACCCTACCTTATTGTCACCCTGGACTTCTCCAAGCCTTTGCTGAAGTTCTTTAATTTCTTCTCCCAGATGTTTGTTTCGGTCCTGAGAATCTCTCAATAGTTGTGTAAGATTAGCCTGGAAATAGCGACACATGAAATTAGAACCTAATTTCAGAATCAGAAACAAAGGCATGGATGAATGTTGGGTTCTGTGGGGCTTGTTAAGCTGGTGCCCATCAGAGTAAACACACACATGAAGGTAACCAGGATACAAACAGTGCCACTGTAAGGACATAGAGGAAAATCAAGTTGGCCGTGACCCTCAATTTGGGGATGTTCTTTCCTTCCAGAATGGCTTCTGGAGGCCACTTGGACAAGGAATGGAGGAAGGAGTCTTACCTGACCCCCCCCCCCAAAAAAAATCTTTTTAAGAGCTTATCACTAAAAATGTTTAAAATAGACATAGTGTCCAATCTGAAAATTTAGGCCCATGACATAGGAAAAGCTTCATTTTCTTGTTCAGGTAGGTCCCCCATGCCCAACCTTCAAATATACAGTGTGTCCATAAAGTTCAAGTGCAATTTACAACGTAAAACTATTTTAAATTGCACACGAACTTTGTGGACACCCCATGTCTTATTTACTGCGTTTTTTTCTTTGCTACTTCCACACCCAGGATTTTTTTTTTTTATTACTGGGGTTTCATTGAGGGTACAAGAAACCAGGTTACACTGATTGCATTTGTTAGGTAAAGTCCCTCTTACAATCATGTTTTGCCCCTAAAAGCATTCCCAAGATTTTGATTACAATTCCAGGAGGCAGCCTGAGAAGAAGTCAGTGATATGCAACAATTTCTGGAATTGGGATGCAGAGGAAATTCAAGCCTCCTGGGCTGGTCTTCCTATGTCTGATTTCCTTATTCTAGCTCACATGGTACCGGACAGCCATTCCTGTCTTTTGGCTCCCAACTTTACCATGTCATCCTTTTCATAAGCTCTGCCTCTTGCCCAGACACAGGTCTCTCTGGTCAATGCGGCCAGTTCTCCTGCCCTTTCAATCCAGGTCCACCCCGCGGCCTCATGTCCCCTTTTTCCAGGGCATACACACTCTTTGCTATACCCCTGTCCCTTTTCCAGGTTCCTTGAACTTGAACTTGCCAACTCTGCCCATCTAGCTGCCCACTCATGACTCCCACTCACGTTCCCCCTCACTCACCCAGCTTCTTGTGTACTATGGTTCTTATGTTGCTAACTGTAACTTTTAACTTCTACGTGTCACCTGACATATCAGCTTTGTACAAACATTAGCAACAAGCAACACCACAAGCAACTGAAAGGCAGGGATTCTCCCTTCTACTTCCTCCGCTTCTACGTCTGTTGGTCCCCACGGTGCCTGCGTACCCACAAGTGTTCTAAAGTCTCATGGAGGATAATGAAAAGGAAAGGAAGGAGGGAGGAAAGAAAGCAATCGAAACATGATTCCTGGGAGAGAGTCATTCAACAAGAGTCAGATAAGGGATGTTAAAGATCATGTCCTGGGCTCCATTCATATTATAGCCAAAGAAGCCAAATCCAGAGACATTAGGGGACGAGCCCAACTGCAGTGGTTAAATTTCTAAAGACTTCAGTGTAAATACTTGGAGGAATAGGAAACTATATTAGGTACTGCAAAGGGAATAAAAGAGAAAGAAGATGAAGATCAAATCTCTGCTCATCCCCGACTCCCCGCTTTATCTTCTCTCTTACATCCCATCCGCTGGGGTATGCTGTGTTTCTACGTCTCGCTCACCTCCTTGGGTCCTTCCCTCCCACATATGCAGAACCAGGCACATCCCGTCTCAGCACCAGGGCAGTGTTCTCTCTCCTGGAACGGGAACGCTGTCCCTCCACACAGCCCCTGGGCTCGTGCCCTCATCCTTTTCCAGTCTTTGCTCAAAGGTCGCCATCTCAGCAGGCAAGGTGACTCTCCTCGACCCCTCCCACCTTCCCCTGCACCGCTCTTTCTTTTTTCTAGAGCATCTGCCATCCTTTAACATACCACATCATTTCCTTCATGGTTTATTGCTCAGTGTTGATTTTCTGCCTCACTCTCTTTCCTAAACCATAAGTTCCATGAAGGGTGAGAATCTTTGTCCTCTCTACCGACCTCTCCCAAGCACCTAGTAGCTGCTCCCATAAATATTTTTTAAATGGGAGACGATAAACAGAGTTTAGGGGTGACGATCTCATCCTAGGAAGAGAGCTGGAGAAATAACTGCAGGTACCAACACTAGAACCAGTGCCTGGCACAGAATCTTGCATAGAAAAAACTCACCCCCACTGTTTGGATCGAATCAAGCTCTGATCTCCCACTCACTTCCTGGTGAACATCAATCGATAATTCCATCTAATTTTTCAGCCTCGTATTTGTAAAACTCTTATCTTATAATAATTGAGTAATGTCTGTTCTCATAAGATAAAAATTTGGTAATGAATGAGGAAAATTAATTTCCATTTGGTAGGTAGGAAAGTAAAGAAACAAGAGACATTATGACCAACTGACTGTTCTTGGGTATTTTCTGGATGAAAGGAGCCACCCCAGTTCTGCCACTTCTGGCGCTGTGTGACCATGTGCGAGTTTCCAAAACTGTAAAATGGAGCTACAATTGCATATTGCAGGGGGTGATTAGATCCTTAAAAATGAACACAGTATACTCACCACAGTGCTCAGCATACACTAGGTGCTGGTTAAAAGCTGACTATGTCCCTTGACTGTGCCCTTCCAGGAGCTCCAACTCAAACCCTCAGTGAACAGAGATGTGTGGACATGGCAAAGGCCTCCTTGGATACAGTTGGTGCCTTTGCAATCCTGCCCTTTCATTATTGATTATTCATTCATTCGTTTATGCAACAAATATTTACTGAGTGTCTGGTCTGTGCCAGGTGCTGGTTTAGAACTGGAAATACAGCAGGGAACAATACAAAAACCTCGCCCTTGTAAACTTGCATTTAATTGATGACATTGCATTCATTATATCCTATTACAATAGAGCTGTGAACCAAAATAAAATATTAAGCTCCCCAGCTGACTGAATGGACTCCCCTGTTGGCCAAGGGAGCCCCAGAAAAACCTTAAAGGTGAGTTTCTGGCTATGAGGAGAAGGGAGGTCAGGCACAATTCCTTTTGGCATTATTTTGCTGTAATAAGACATTAAATCATTAACAAGCCCAAGGCTGTGCAAGACTCAGCTTAAACCACACCTGCAGACCATTCATTTGCTTAACAGATCACTTAAGTTTTGGTAAATAAGTTCAAACATTCCAAGCCTTTAGACAAAACTTCATTTCTATAATAATTACAAATCAAAGGATACTTAAGCCCACATAAAGCCCCCTCTTTCTTGGAGATGTCCCACTTGTTTAGGCCAAACCAATGGATGCTTTCTGGGGACTGACATTATCTTACATGGAAATCCTGTCTCCAGCACATAGAAAATTGGACTGCAACTTGGCTACAGGGCTTATTATCTCAGGACCTATTGAGGCCATGTGCTCCAGACCAGTCACACACATTTGGCTCAGGAGTTCCCGGCAGGGAAAAGGCAAACGAACCCATCTCACTCCCTCTCCCCCACCACATCTCAAAACTTCCACCTGGGAGAATAGTTCAAGGCCACAAGAGCAGGCTGACCCCAGGGACTGCAGTAAAGTTGAGAGATGACTCAATTCTTGATCGCCTTGTCCTGGTTCCCCTCCTCCATCCATGGCTCTTCCTCCTTACACAAGGTGTCACATGTGGGTGGCCTCTGCCTTTTCTGCACAGAACTCCAGAATATTCCCCAGACATTAGCTCATTGATCTTTTCCCTACCAGATGGAGGGACAGGCCATAACAGCAGCGTCTGTCCCAGGGGACTGGCAGGAGGACAGCTCAGCACTTGCTCTGTCCAGAGCTGGCTGCCACCTGCACACATTCAGGCGAATCTCAGCATCCCCATCTGGAGGAGACACAGCAAAATTCACCCTGGCAGGAGCTTTCTTTTAACCCATGGAAGAGATGCTCAAAGAAACGCCGTAAGACCAACAAAGAAAACTTAACAAAAGGTAACAACAAAAAGATTCTACAACCTCCCTAATCTTTCCTTTTTGAATCATTATGCCTCGAGTTTTGGGTGGGCTGGAAGACCCCGACATTCGCCGACCAATGACCATTACAATTCAACCTGTCAGGGGTACAACATCAGGTTTCTTTATCCAATCCATCATAGATCAGTACTTTTAAAAAATATAATAAAAATGAATTACTAGGAAAATAAATTTAAGAAGACTTCAAGATAAAGCCGTGAGTATTTATTGTTAGATTTGACAGATATCAAATCTGCTGTCAAATGGCTATACAAGTTTCTAAACACATCCTCTCAATTTCTGAACTTATCTTGTGGTGGACCAGAAAC
Organism: Arctocebus calabarensis; assembly: GCA_963573935.1. Classification (NCBI taxonomy): domain Eukaryota; kingdom Metazoa; phylum Chordata; class Mammalia; order Primates; family Lorisidae; genus Arctocebus; species Arctocebus calabarensis. The sequence continues at coordinate 23,125 of CAUYON010024504.1, read as the reverse complement.
AATTAGCTTGCAGCCTCACACTGGTCCTGGGACCCCACTTGGAAAAGTGCTGAGCTCATTCAGAGGTGCTCCTAGGCATGGCAGACACCCAGTAGAAACATCAGTCAATGATTCCAATGACACTTGGGACTAGAGGACAGAGATGCTTTAGGACACAATTTAGACATCCCGTGATGTGAGTATCAACCATTATTTACTCTGCAGCCTGGCCCGAAAAGAAATCTTCTAAAATAAAGTCAGGCATTTCTCCATTTGCCATAAAACAATGGACAATTAAAATCACAACGCCTCCCAGTGAGTTCACAGTAAATCTACGCAGCTTTCAACTTGATCTCTGGGGGTACAGAGAGGTGGGGGAGTTGCCAGTGCTTGAAGCAGGTGACTGGCATTTTCTCTTACATTAATGGGCTGGAAGACTTGTCAGCACACAATTCTCTTCTGTTCAGTCCTTCCACCTCCTCACCTCCAAAACAATGACTTTGAAAACTAGAAAATGACTATTCTGATACGGTGCCTAATTCCTTGACATACACCTTAAGGAACAGAAAAAAAAGGTAGTACATTTCCAAGCACTCAAAATAGAGGATAAAAGTTCACACAATTCTTTTGACCAAAAATAACACCCATGACTCACACACATCCACTATAACAATCCATCAAGCTAGTACATGGAGCCTGCTTATAATTTATCAGCTATGCAGAGCGTCTTGTCTCCGTGTTATTGAGAAGGACTCTGTGACCATCAGTTAGAATGGCAGCTCTATGCAGCATAAACGTCAGGGAAAAAAGTGGCAGACTGGCTGAGATTGGGAGGGGTTTCACAGGCAAGGAAAACAAAACCGGGAGATTATTTCCTCTAAATCTCTAGGGCAGGGGGTGGCATAAATAGCAAAACATAAAAAGGTTTAAAAAGAAGCCCCTTTTAAATATTCAGATCTAGCTGGGGTCGACATTAAAGGTTGACATTTTCGCTCTGATAATAGCAGAAAGCTGAAGATGGTGCAATATACTATGAATAGGTATATTTAAGTCACTCTTTCTAGCTAGAAGTTTATCTATTACAACTGTGATGGGGAAGAGACGGAAGAGAGATTTGATGAACATATAGCCAGGAGATTCGAGGCTCAGAGGATATGACAGCTGTCCATTCTGAAACGCCTACTTTTGCAAGCAACAACTCAGTCCCCCATTATGAGCAATGTCGGCAGGAGCAATTCACCAATGTCAGCCCCTAGTGCGGGCACTGGGGTGCCCTGGAAATTCTCTCTGCACAGGGGTGATGACTACAGATGCTGATAGCTGTTGTGCAGGCAGAGAACAGGGAGTTGAGACAGCCGCTGGGCCTCACCCCAACTTCTTCTCTGGCTTTTTGCAAAAATTCTCACCGAGGTAGGTTAGCCTTACATGATGAGAGAGGTGCCACCCTTCCAATTCTCACATTCTACTGGGTCCTCAACTCCACTTTTTGTCTCTATCACTGTTTCAATTCCCCTACCAATGCCACAAGAGATGTCAGGAGGGTTTATGCTACAGATGCCACATGATTTTTAAAGTCTTAAGAACCGATGGGTGATTTTTAAATACAGATGGTCCCCAACTTAATGATAGTTCAAGTCAGAATCTTTCAACTTTATGTCAGTGTGAAAGTGATATGCATTCCATATAAACCACAGTTCAAGTGCCTGTATAACCATATTGTTTTTCTCTTTGGATAAATTACATGAGATATTCGACACTTTAGTATAAAATAGGCCTTACATTAGATGATTGTCCCCACTGATAGACCACTGGTAAGTGTTCTAAGCACATTTTAGGTAGGCGAGGCTATGCTGTCATGTTCAATAGGTAATTGCACTTTTTACTTATGATCTTTTCGAATTCGATACGTTTATCAGGACGTAACCCCACTCTAAGTTGGGAAGTATCTGCAGAGTCATAAATCATGGTTGGCAATGACCATCACTGTTAAGGATTCCATTTTCAGTGATCAACTAGTGGATACTAGTTCATAAGGGAGGGATTTCAGGATGATAATTGTAAGAAAGCAGCCTAAGTCTTAGAGTTGGGGAGAAGACCTACTCCATACCATGTTTCTGAGGTTAGAAGTAAAAAGATGGCTATGAAAGGGATCAGGGTAGGCCACCCCAAATTATGCCACTTTGGCATAAGGATTTTGAACTGAAAGCAATTTACAATCACCAAATGCAGGAAGAGTTCTCTGTACTTCCCTTTCTGCCTAAAAACAGGCATAAATTTCTCCTTGGGAAGGTATCCCCTTCTCCAGTACCAGAAAGAGGGGAAAGAATCCTATCACCAGAGATGGATGGTCAGTACGAAATACGTCTTCATAAAACAAACAAAAAAAAACCTTATTAAAATAACCCTTCTCTTTCATTGTTTCACTCATATATGTCCTACTTTCCAACAACTTATCATCTTTTGTAGCCCAGCCCCCCTTTCCTTTGTTAAAATGGTATATAAGCCCTGGAGTTCAACTGAGGTTAACCACTTCCTGACTTTTACGTTTTTTTCTGTGTGTTCCTATTGCCTGGAAAATAATACTTTGTATACTTTTTCCTGCTGTGAATCTATCTTTTGTCATTTAAATTTTCAGACCCCCATCACTGAACATGAAAGCATAGGGGCCTAACAACAGCCACACACCATCTTTTTCTCATTCTTCCTCTTCCTCCTCCTAAGACAAAGACACAAAGGACCTAGTTAGCCCCACCCCTGAGAAGTTTGTACCTAAGCACACTAACTTTCTGGGTTGGAGAATCTGCCCACCCCCCTGTGGCCCCATATAAAAGGGGTCTCTAACTACCCCTGGAAACAGACATCGCCTTTGCACTGCCCAGGCAGTCCATTTCAATAAACCTGGCCTGAACTTCTCCACTCTGGTCTCATCTCCAGGAACCACCGCTGATACCTTTCACCTTCCCCACGGGTAATAACAAAATGGAAAAAAAGTGATAAAAAGGTTAAGATAAACCCTTTAACCTTCTGCTATCCCAGACACAGGAGTTAGACGGGCCGACCACATGTTTTCAACTCTTCCTAAATCTTCGGAAGTATTAAATACAATTACCTGTGAACAACACACAGGTGTGTGGGTCTATTTACAGATACTTTCAAATTCAGATCAAAAATACATTATTCTTTGGCTGTGAAGCCCTTGGGTACAGAGGGCTGACTTTTCCTATGGGTGAGTTCCACAGGATTTGAGTGTGCACAGATTTTTGTACACATGCAGATCCTGAAAACAATCCCCCTGATGTACCAAAGGATGACTGTACACATCATTTCAGTACCCTAACCATGGGAAAGTTACTCTGCACCAGAATATAAAACTGATGTGTAACAGAAGATCCCCTAGTATAACCTCTCAAAGTGCAGACATACCAATCAGTACTGGAACTCGAAAATGAGAGGAAATGAGAGACAGAGAGACACACAGAAGAGAAGACAGACAAGGAAGTCCTTAACCTTGCCACTTTCTCAAGAAACGTAAGGAAAAAGAGAGCGAGAGAGAAAAAGAACGGAGACTCAATTTAGAAAAGGCTGCTCCATTACATGGTATGAAAATTTTTATTAAGCCATACCCTGGGCCTCTTAAATCCATGCCTTCAATGGAGAAAGTACTAGATTAAGCAAGAATATATGAAAAAAAAATCTTTGATGAAACATCAAGTGTTCTTGAGAGGTGTGATTGATAGTGAATTTAATTGCAATTTCTACTCCACTGCTTTGGTCCAATGGCGACTCCTGTGTTAACAGTAATAGAGTGAAACTTGCTTTGCTTAGCAAGGGCCCCTATTCATAGCACTTGCCAAAGTGATGACCTCTGCTACAGCGACAGCTTTTTTATTTACAAAAAACAACCACCCGAGAGCTTATTCCATACATATTTTTTGGCTGTGCAAGGAACCATCAGCGGCCTATCCCTTCCTGCTAATCTCAGAACACATACTTGTGAATGACTGCATTTCCAAGCCCCGCAGGCAAACACTTTTGAATAGATTTGGGAGGCTGCTATTTAAATAAATGTTTGCTTAATCTTGGGCATTACGATTCTGCATCTCCACTTAGGGGCTCCTTTAATAGCTCCCAAGTTCTTAAGACTCAATGAACCTAAAATTCCTCATCTATAAATTGGGAGGCTGCTGTCCCCCTCCCTGTAAAATTGTTGCAAAGATTCAAAAGAGCTTATAGCAAGGTGCATTAGTGCTCAGAATTAAGTTGCTGTTAGGATTTGAGAGGGGTCCAACAGGCCAGATGTGGGATTTCTTCTTCATTTCCCTGGTTTGACAGAAAAGTCATACCATTCAAAGTGTTATAAAAAGAAACACCTTAAAGCACTAGAGATCTCTGAAGTAAGTTTTAGGTTCTGAGCATCAAACCAGGACGCATATACAAAGTCACTCTGATTTGCAGTCACAGGAGATTAAAATAAGCTTGACCAAGAAGACTTTTCTACTCAAATAAAAGGTTCCTTTCCAGCCCACAAAGGGCCACTCTACGCTCTGATTTTTCCAGGCTTGCCATCTTGGTGCATGTCACCATCTAAATAAGCCATCACTTTCTAGAGTCAAGAAAGCAGCAGCTCCCTCCTGGACCAAGAGAGATACCTCCCCAGGTACGTCTGCTTGAGATCAAAACCTGAAAAGACAAAGATCTTAAAGATGTGTTCAACTGTTTACTCAAGGAGTTTGCATGGGAAAATGTGCCTCCCTGACCCAAAAGAATCCCATCTTCTAAGAAGATTAACCCAGAAATAATTTAAGTCTCCCTCTGTCTCCTTTGGAGGAATTGCTTGTTTAGCACAAGAAAAATATTTGAAGGGTCGCTTGAGATCTTTTGGTGATCTCTCTCTGTAGTGCAAAGGGGCGCTCTGTGTACAGTTCTGCCTGGAGTAACGAGAAGAAATTTTCATTTCAACGTCCCACGAGAAGCTATTAGTGCAATCGCTGTTGTCACAATTTCTTCCCAGCTTCTTTAACGGATGATTTGCCATTGGAAATTGGCTGTTTTAAAAAGGATTCCGAGTTCCAAAAGAAAGCCTCAACAACTCTATTTCTAGAACAGATGCAAGAGTTCTAGTCTGCCCTCTAAAGAGACAACAAAAGCAGGAAAAAATGACAAATGGGCATCGGCTGACACTGGAAAGATGGAGGCTTTGCAGGTAAAATCACTCTGTTCAGTTTCCCGTTCCCCACTGCTCCTAAGCGGTGGGCTTTGAACGAGGCTCTTCATCGTGGGACTTTCCAAGTGGTCTGGACTGGCTATTAACTATGGTTTCTCCAGGCTCAGTCTAAAAATCAGATATAGAACAAAAAAATTCAACTATAGTATCGAACTATGACCTACGGGATCTGGATTCAAATTCTGCTCTATCAACCTTCTGTGTCTCCTCGGATAAGTCACGGGAAACGTCTACAATGTCCAATGTTCCTGGAGCGTTCCCCAATGATAAGGCAACAAGCATCATGAGTATCACCATGCCGACTCCACATGAGAACTTCACGAACATGTCTTGCATTTTGGAGAGGAGGAAATCGAGTCTCAGAAAGGTTACAACGGCTTGTCCAGTTAGCAAGAGGAAGGGTTAAATTTGAATCCGTGCAATTGGATGCCAGAATCTAAGTTCTTATTATTTACTGCCACCTGCCACGCTGCCTTGTGACTTAGGAAAGACACACCTGCCGTAGGACCTCAGCTGGGATAGGACACGGCCACGTGCACATGTACGTGGTCTCTGAACAGCACAGAGCCCTGCTGAGATGGAGGGTGTGGGATTACTTTCTGCTCTCAGTTTATTTAGGGCAGCATCTCTTAAATGCCGCCCCTGGAACTTCAAGGGCTCTTAGATGGACTAGAGAGGGTCTGGGACCTCATGAACTTGCATGTGATATTTTTTGTGGGCATGACTGTGGGCCTTTTCTTTTTCTTTTTTGAGCCAGTCTCACTTTGTTACCCTTGATAGAGTACTGTGGCCTCAAACTCTTGAGCTCAAATAATTCTCAACCTCAAACTCTTGAATAATGACTCTCAAATAATGCTCTTGCCTCAGCCTCCCAAGTAGCTGGGACTACAGGCACCTGCCACAATGCCCGGCTATTTTTAGAGGCGAGGTCTCACTCTGGCTCAGGCTGGTGACTGTGGGCCTTTCCTAAAGTAAAGGCTCATGGCCCACAACAGATTCTCAAAGGTATCTGTGAGTCACAAGAGTCCCAGAACCACTGGTCCAGAGAAATGGAATTGAAACAAGGAGAAAGTCCAATCCGGAGAGAGAACTGCAATCTCTCCCCCTCTGTGTCAAGAAAAAAGAGAGGAAGAGTAGGGACAGAGGGTAGAAATTCCACATTCTGAGTCAAGAAACAGAAGCCACAGCTTCAAGGCCAGTGAGCAAGAAAATGCATCTCCCCCTTTGTAGAGCGTAGATCTTGTGACCTCTGTGTCACAGCTGTTAACTCAGCAGCTGGCTCTTGTTCCAGTGTCTTGTGCTTACACAAGATGTATTTGCTTTGCAGCTGGAGGGGTAAATATTTCACCTGCTGTTATGCCTTTGGGATAAATATATAATGTGATACAGGAGGCCGCAGGTCAGGGTGTGTGCCTCAACCTTACCCCCACTTCCTGCTGATGAAACAGTTTAGAAAATAATCCTGTCTCTCCCTTCCACACTTGTCCACGTATACCCATGCTGCCCACTTCCGGCCACACAGGAAGGTTCACCGTAACCATCTCTTAAACATTTAATGCTGCATTTTTCCCCTACACAGAACTAATAAAGAAGACATCTTAATACCACCTCCCCTAAACCCAATTCCACGCTGAAATACACTAACAGCACATACAATTTAAAGCTGTAAGATTCTTTTTTTCCTTTTTTCACCCCCAAATCCTGGAACTATTTCCCCCCACATTTATCATGATGTTTTTCTTCCCCTTACTGAGTTAGAATTCCCTCCCTCACTTCGGGCTTTATGTTTCTCTCCTTAGCACTGATTCCCATGAAACATCCTACGTACACAATTTTAATTGCTGTGTTTACTGTTTATAGCATCCTTACCAGAATGAAGGTGACCACATTATTAATCATCTAGACCAAGACACCTTGGGGAGTCAAATAAAAATGACGCCAGGGCCAGAGGGGTAGATGGAAATGGTCCTGGGGGCCCTGGGGGTGTGGCACCTTCTCTCCAGGTTCCAGGCTCAAGGATTTGGGTCCGACTTTGTGCAGCCCTGCGTCCCTCCTGCGTAAATCACTCTGGACCCCTGCAGGCACTGAGTTCTTCCTAAGTCGCAGTAGTTACAGCCTGAGCGCTGCATGAGTGGCCCTCAAGAGCACCACCCCCAGTTTGTTCCATTATACCCGAGGGTGATTTCCATGACCTCCATGCGCTTTGATTTCCTCCTTTACCAAGTGGCAGTAATGATAGTGCTTTCCTGGCATGACTTTATTAGCATTAAATGAGGTTATCTATAGCAAAAGTCTCCAACCGTCACTAAGGTGAGCGCTGATAACACTGGCTATGGTTATTACTATTTGTCTTCCTGAGACTGTTTTACCCAAGGCATGTAGGTACAAGGCTGTGACCCCATCTGCTTGACACCCCTCACATGACAATGGTAGAAGCTGCCTTTTATCAGCAGGACGCCTGACCCCACCCACCTGGTCCTGACACATACTCCTAGCCGGAGCTTGCTCCCTGGGACCTCGTCGCTGGGACTCAGGGAACAGCCTTTCTCTAGTGGGGTGGAAGCTGGCAGCCATTCTTATTCTCAAGGGAAAGCAGCCCACAAAAAGAGATGATGACTGGCTTGGTGTTAGGGCACCAGGCACATGCACCGGGGCTGGTGGATTCAAACCTGGCCAGGGCCTGCTAAACAACGACAGCAACAACAAGAACGAAAAAACAGCCGGGCATTGTGATGGGCACCTGTAGTCCCTACTTGGGAGGCCGAGGCAAGAGAATTGCTTAAGCCCAACAGTCTAAGGTTGCTGTGAGCTATGATGCACTGGCACTCCACTGAGGGTAACAAAGTGAACTCTTTCTCAAAAAAAAAAAAAAGATGATGACTGTCACAGGGAGAGCTGAGAGCAGAGCAGGAGGCCTGGGGCCCTGATCCCTGACTGAGGCTGTTCCCAAGACCCAGCTGCATTTCTCTCTCCCATGGTAGCTGCTCAACCAACTCTTCTGAGGGTCTATGAGCCAGAACCTCCTCTTTGGAGCAAGCTAACTCAGGCTGCCGAGTGCCACCACGAGGATTCAACAGGGGCACTGTGTCCTAGAGATGGCCAGAATCACAGGCTAACATACAATTGTTTAATGAAAAGGGAAGAGGCGGAGAGGGTGATAAACATTTCCTGACGCTCACCTGCGCAGGGGTTGCATTGCCGCACTGGTTCCCCCCAGCCACACCGTGCGGTGAGCGCCACATCTATCCCCTTTTATGGATGACAAAGCTGAGACTCAGACACCCAAGGAGCTTTCCCAAGGCCACCCAATCAGTTGAGTGGATGTCCCTGCTGATGACTAACAGCCCTAGGAAAAGTGATTCGCCCAGGAAAGGGAGCAAGTCCTACCCAGGCCCAGCCTAACTGAAGGGAAAGACTTACATTGCACGGCTGGGTTCTCCATCTCCTGTGTAGATGAACCCGCCGCACAAAGAAGCAGAGACTAAACACTAGAGGAAGTTGACGTTAAAACTGGCACACTAGTAGACTTGTCAGATAAAATACGGGATGCCCAGTCAGACCTGCATTGCACACACTCAGTGAATTTCATTTTAGTATAGGTATGCCCAGGATTGCATGTAACATGCTTCCATGATAAAAAAAAAAAAAATACATTTTTTGTACTTTTTGTAAATAAAATTTTCTGTATTCTATTTGGAATTCAAATTTCCCTGGGTGTTGTTGATTTTTATTTGCTAAATTTGGCACAGTGGAAAGAACATGACAACTCCATGAAGCTGTAGACGTAGCACCTGAAGCCCAAGTTCCCCCTGGACTGATGGTGATCCAAGGGAATCACTTCCTTTATTCTCCGTAGTTCAGAATGTCTGTCACTTGCACCCCAAAACATCCTATCTCAAGCAGTGAACCAGTGGCCATACTAAAGCCTAAAAGGACTGAAACTAAAGGTCACGTCAAAAGCCACAAGGCCAATGTTTAGGGACATCCAATTTGTATTTTTAGAGCTACAAGAAAACAGCTTGACAGACTTACTAGAATTCGTCAGGTTCTCCTCAGCCAGTATAAATTTTTTATTGTAAAGTCACAGAACGTGAATTCACTGAAAACCATACAACACCTTCATGAATACTGACAAATTCTAACATGGCGGCCACCGACAATCCCTAAAACCGTGAAACCTGAAACACCTAAAAAGTCCAGACAAAGAAGTCCGATGTTTACACATTAGTGATAAATTTCTATGTGATTTTGTTTAGGAAAAAAAAAATATCAGTTGGTTCCCAGAGAAAAACTGAACACTCCAACCCTGGAACAATATAACCCAGTATGGAAGTGAGCCCAGAAATGACTAAATGGGAAGCCGGGGGGCTGAGCGGTTCTTTGAGCATGAAAGTCTCAGTGCACATGTGCACATGTGCAGATGTGTGTGTATTAGGCATCTTGTTCGCCAACATCAAATTGCAAGGTATTGACCCCAGGGAGTTTACATCTGGAGCCAGGTGCATCATTAATGAACAGAAGCAGGCTGCACGGGGAAGGGGGACATCACAGATGTGTCCTCATGTTTTACAGCCACCAGGTTGGAAGTCCTACTCAGGTGAAGAAGCTTTCCCTTACCAAGAAACACATGGCATGAACATCACCCTCATCTGGGCTCCCTTCAAGCCCCCCCAAATCGGTACCTGGGGCATGTCAGTTTAGAACGAATGTGAAGTTAAGGAAAATTCATGTTTACACACACATATACGTAGAGAGAGAAGAATTCTAGTAAGTCAGTAGTACTATTACTCCATACTTTTAACAAAACCCCAACTGAATTATCAATAGAATTTGTGGGAGGGGAGGATTAGAGAAGACTTGATGAAATGTTTCTAAGTTTTATTTGGAAAAAAAGTATATTTTCAAAGACAGTTCTCATCTTTAATAAGAGCAAAGCAAAGGAGATTTGCCTGAATAGATATTAAAATGATCATAAATAAAAAATTAAAAATCAGAATACACTGGGTGTGGTGGCTCACACCTGTAATCCCAGTGACTGGGGAGGCTAAGATGGGAAGATTTCTTGAGGCCAGGAGTTGAGGCCTGTGCAATGCAGTGAGACCCCATCTCTACACAAATTCTAAAAAATCAGCAGGGCATGGTGGTGCACACCTATAGTCCCAGCCACTGGGGAGGTTGATAGCTTGAGCCCAGAATTTGAGGCTGCAGCTAGCTATGATGACACCACTGCACTCCAGCCTGGGCAACAGAGCAAGAACTTGCCTCTAAAAATTAAATTAAAAAAAAATAATAATAATGTAGAAGAACCACATGACTATACAGGAACTTTAATGAAACAGAACAAAATAGAAAGTCAACAGGCAGATTCATACAGAGATAAAGATTCATTCAGTAATAACAGTGGGCATCTAAAACGACTGGGGTGAAAGTGGATTAGTCCATAAACAGTGTGGGCTAGAGTAAAGTAAATGTGTAGTGAGTTTCAAGGGAAGAAGGTAGCTCTTAAAAGTGTAAAGTGGCAGGAAATAAGGAGCAGAACAATAGGTACCCACTGAAAGGTAGGCACCCACAGAATGGCATGTGCCCATTGAACAGTAAGCACCACAGAAAGGTATGCACCCAGTGACCAGTAGCTCAAGTGCTATGGCCATGAGGCCTCAACTCTCTGCTTCCTAAGGGGATGCACTTAATGGGTCCACCCTCCTCCACCCTGTGAGATGTCATGGGGTTTCCTACCCTTACCCCTAATTCCTCTGAGCAATCAGAATCACTCCTCCCAGTTACACAGTGATTTTCAGCCAGTGTGCCAGGAGAGGATGTTAGGGGTGCCACGAAGATTTTTAAAGATCATTAATTAAATTATCTTCAAAAGCAGTTCAAAGAACAGTAAGTATATAATTTTTTTCCCTCTTTTTTTCATCAACAGAATTTAAGTGTGCCGTAAAAGTTTAACTATAGGTTCAAGTGTGCTATAGGATTAAAAAATGTGAAAACACTGCAGTAGCACAAAGGATTCTGGGAAATTCAAAGACCTTCTCTCTACATTTTGGGATTCCCTGCTCCTTCCAACTGTAAGGGATCAATAAAATAACCTGAGATCAGGAATAAATCTTACCTGTTTCCTTTTTTCGGGTGGAAGTGATGGATCTCCATCCTACAAAAAAACAGATATTACATTTTATTCTTTTTTAAAAAAATAGATGTGCTTAGATCTAAGGAACTGAACAACCTATGAACCTAAATTCAGACTCTCCCCATCCCTCACCTGGTAATGCACTGACCCAATCTCAAATATATATATTTTTTAAATTAACTAAAGAATGAACCAGAGTTATTTTGGAAAAACCTCTAAGGAGTCAGTTCCAGTTAGAACCAAATCTATATATTTTCTAAAATGATGTGAATCAAAAAAACCGGATTTATCAAAATTATTTTTGAGCATGGCCTAAACTGAAATAATACTTCATTGGCTTTGAGTTATTCTTTTACGTAGTTAGAACCAAAGAAAAAGCATGGGGACTTACACACACACACACTCACTCTTACTTGAGTTTTCTCTATGGACAGATGATGCTGGGGAAGAAAGGATTTGCTTGAAATAAAAAACTAGTCCCTGTGAGATTTTTTGACTTAAAAGGATTCAGTTCCTCTCTATTTTATGCCACTTGGGAATACAGATACCTCAGATGAATAAGTAAGTGCTCAATAAATGAGGACTCTTATCTCGGATGCTGTCCACAGAGAAGTCAACATTATTTTAACCTGAGGCATCTTTCGATTCTGTTTCTACTCCAAAGGGGCTCAATGATCCTGGCACAGATGGTTAGTGATAGCGTCTGCACTTGAGAGTTGCAACAATGAGGGGAAAAGAAGAAGGAATGCAATATCGTGCTAGGCCATTGGTATTCTCCATTTCAATAGAGTTTGCATCCTTAAAAGTATTGCCATATGAAATCCTGGAGAAAATCTAAAAGCCCAGGATGCAGGACAGATAATGATGGATATTGCCATGGATCACTATGCAACTGTTTAAAAGACTGAGTGAAATCTGTGTGCAAGACTTAGAAAGATGTCCAAAATGAAGTGCCAAGTGAAACAGCATATTTAGAACAACATTTATACAATGCAGTCCAGTAGAACACTCTCGAGGGATGGCAATGCCCTTTCTGCACAGTCTGCTGTAGCAGCCACCATGGCGGTGTTCTAAGCAACCCTGTCTGATTCAGTAGCCACCAGCCACCTGCAGCAACTGAGCCCAGGAGATGGGCCGGGTGAGACTGAGAAACTGAATCTCTTACTTTAATTCTCACTAGTTTAAAATTAAATTTAAATAGCCAGATGTAGCTAGTGGCCTCTTGGGGTATTAGTGCAGATTTATGATACTAATCTGCTAAACTCCATATGCATAAATTAATAGGCAAATAATCACACATGCTGGAGTCCCCCCTTATCTTTGGTTTCAGTTACCTGAGGTCAACTCTTATCCAAATATATTACATAGAAAATTCCAAAAATAAACAATTCCTAAGTTTTTAATCACATGTTCTTCTGAAGAGTGTGTGGAGGCCAGGCGCAGTGGCTCAAGCCTGTAATCCCAGCACTCTGGGAGGTTGAGGCAGGGGGATCACCTGAGCTCAGGAGTTCAAGACCAGCCTGAGCAAAATGGAGACACGGTCACTTCTAAAAGTAGAAAAACTAGGGCTCCGACCCCATATACCAGAGGTGGCAGGTTCAAACCCAGCCCTGGCCAAATAAACAAATAAATAAATAAAAGTAGAAAAACCAGCCGGGATTTGTGGTAGGCGCCTATAGTCCCAGGTACTTGGGAGACTGAGACAAGAGGATTACTTGAGCCCAAGAGTTTGAAGTTGCTATTAGCTGTGATACCACAGCACTCTACCCAGGGCGACAGAGTGAGATTCAATCTCAAAAAAAAAAAAAGAGGCTCAGCGCCTGTGGCTCAACGGGCTAATGCGCCAGCCACGTACACCCGAGCAGGTGGGTTCGAATCCAGCCCGGGCCCGCCAAACAACAATGCCGACTGCAACCAAAAAAATGGCCGAGCATTGTGGCGGGCGCCTGTAGTCCCAGCTACTTGGGAGGCGGAGGCAGGAGACTCGCTTGAGCCCAGGAATTGGAGGTTGCTGTGAGCTATGATGCCACAGCACTTGATCCAGGGTGACAGCTTGAGGCTCTGTCTCAAAAAAAAAAAAGAAAGAAAAGAAAAAAAGAATAATGTGATAAATCTCACACCACCTACTCTGTCCCACCCAGAACGTGAATCACCCCTTTGTCCACCACATCTGCAATATCTACACCACCTACCCATTAGTGACCCAGCACCTGGCTCAATTATCAAATCAAGAAAACATAGTGTTTTCAGGGTTCCCTACTACCTGTGGCTTCAGGCATCCAGAGGGGATCTTGGAACATGTTCCCTGTGGATAAGGGGGACCCCCTGCAAACACACACGTGTACTGGGCATGTTCACAGGCACCGGGCAAGCAGTCTGGAAACCCGTCCTGTCTACATATGCGTATACAAATGTGCGTATGACTTTCACTCCTTAAGACATATTTTGACTTTCTCGTTGTTTGGATTTAATTGTTTTTTAAGAAACAGAGCATGCGAGTCCCCTCTTTATGTCGTCACTCAAGGAACAGGAGAGCCTGGGTGGAGTGGCACGTACAATCAGCTCCCGGTACTTCTTCTTTAGGGACTGGTGGCGCTCTCGGAGTTGATTGGCCATGAGCTTGTACTGGTCCCTTTCCTGCTGACAGGTGTCCAGCTCCTTGGAGAGGATTAGCAAGGCCTCCTTCTTACTCTCCAGCTTCCGTTTACACACCAGGTACTGAAAAGCAAACAAACCAACCAACTGGTGAGAAACACACTGTACTTAACACACATGGGGGTTGGGGTGTCTTTCTCACTCACAGATCGCACGCAGGTCCATTTATCAGTAAATGCCATACATGCCCAGAACAGCTGCTACCACGCCTAACTTTCAGCACCCTCCCAACAGAACCCAAACCTTGACTGTTCATGAACTTTGTCAAACCAGGATAGATAAAATAATTTGATTGACAATTAAGTTAAAAAGCAGAATGTTTTCAAAAGTTGCATAGACGTGGACGTGGAAGCTAGCTGGATCCCAATTTTGTTCAGAAAGGATTTAGATAGCTGGATAAGATTAAGAAAAATGTTCTTAAAACTTTTACAAGGTGGTAGGCCTGGAAAGACCTTTAATAGAAACCTTATAAAAAATATTGCTAAAAATGATCTCTTGGTAAAGTATTTATCCACCTTTTTCAAAGTATTTATCCACCTTTTTCCATTTTTCTTCATGCTTTTCGATGTTTTCTAAATTTCCTAGGATAAACTCACGAAGTTTCTACAAGCAAAAAAATTCCCCAAGAATGTTATTAAAAGTAATTTAATTGAACCATAAATCATTACAATAGCTTGCACCTGCCCACGAAACCCAGCAGCCATTTTCTCAGTTGCAAATGTGTTCACCAAGTTGGCTACACTATGTATAACTTCTGTGATTGAAATGCAGGTACAGACTACCCAGGGGCTGATTTGAGGAGCTAAGGATTTTGGCCCCCTTTTGAATTCTCCCCAAACAGTTGGGTGCACCTGGCTGGAACTCCTGCATCAGAGTCCTGAGATTTCTTTGTCCCTCCTCCACACTGCCCAGTTCCACCTGCCACCTCCCCTAACCCTCACCCACCACCTTGGACAGTAAGGCCCCAAAGAGGGCTCTTTCCTTTTTAGGGATAAATCGCACTGTCTGATGTTATTCACATATGTGAAATGTGGCACTAAATACCTTTTGAATTTGCCCCGTAAAAGAGCAAATTCAGAGCATTCATGAAAACAATTTATAGTTTCATTATACACTCTGACACGAGTACTTTGTCATTACGGACGCTCACACAAAGCAGAGTGGGATTCGGCTCGCGTACCATTGCAGTCAATGCTTTTTTATGGACAAAAAGCATTACTCATATATAGCGCTTGCTCGGGACTGACTTTGTTAAGTTCAATTTCAAATAAATGAAAGGGGAAAGAAAGAAGAGTTTTGTGCATTAGCACAATTTTTTTTTCCTAAGGAAAAAAAAAGTAATTGCTTAGCTTCAAAAACAAAGGGGAAAGAAAAGCCATTCGGAGACGGATTTGAGTTCTAAAAGAGGACACTTCCACCTTGGATGAATTTTATTCCTGGCAGTAATGAGGTTGGAATCCTGCCTTAAAACGTCCTGGATTTTGAGACTTTGACATCGTCTTCACGGAGGCAACGCGGTTCTGTTGCCACAGTGATTTCTCCCGAGTCAAATCCCCAATGAGTAAATATCAGAGGAAAGTAGCTTGAAAAACTAAACTGCTGGGTCCTAAGGGAGGTATTGAGATTTCACAGGGAAAAATACCATTTACACACAATTGAACGGTTTTGCCCTTGTTCCTTTAGTTCTTTTCCTGCGATCAGCAGTCTTGGCTGTCAGCGCTCTGAGTGTCGAGGACCCAGACACAGCCGCCTTTATCCCTTCAATTTGTCAGATTCAAATTTCGGGCCCCCGAAGACTCCCTGTGTCTTGACTTTGGAAGAAAAAAAAAAAAATCCCCATGCCTGGAGACACCAGAATCCAAAGCAGCTAAGCTTAGATGTAGTATCCGTTCTACTGAACGGGACAGGGGAGGGTCTTACTGGCAAATTAGGAAGTCAAGTTCCCCGACTCTGAACAGCAGTCTGTTAGGGTTCAAGAGAAAGGCCGTCCATCCCACAAGTCCTGGTCCAAATAGTGCCGTGGCAGTTGTGAAAGGCAGGCCTTCTTTGCATCTGGGCTTAAAGTACTTACTGGCCCAGGATTTGAAAAGCAGATGCTCTCCAGTTCTCAACAATTTTATCTGATGTTATTTATTCTCACCAATAGAACAAATCTCAGGCTGAAGCCGCATGAACAAAGTGGAGCTACTCCAGCTGAAGGTGGGACACCTCCCCTGTCGTCCCACCCGCCCTGCTATGACAGTCTTTGGCATCTATGGGGAACCCTAGAAAAGACTGCTCTCAATCCCCCTGGGTATTTGTTAAAATGAAAACTTAGGGTTCCAACTCAGGTGAACTGAATCAGAATCTCTGGGGCGCAGCTCAGGAATCTGCATTCTTTTTTTTTTTTTTTTTAACATGTATTTTATGATTCTTCATTACATTATTCCCGCCCCCAACCCCCTAGTGGTAAGACAGAATTTATTTACAGAAAAGAATACAGAAAACACTAAAGCTCCTGGTAGAGGGGGAGAAGTCTAGGGGGGAGAGAGAAGCTCTCTCCGTTTCTCTCCCAGTCGTTCCCCATCTCCTCCTTTAGGCCTTTAGTCTCAGGGTTTATATGGGTGTATGGGTTCCTTGGCCAGGAAACGAATGAATACAGTCCCTTCTGCCTGGGGCAAGGTGAATGAATGTATCAGTGAACGGATACAGTCCATTCATGGAATTGAGGCCTAGGAAATTCACAAGAAATTGACCTAGGCATAGGAAATGGGGGTTCCCAAGTGTATATTTCAAAGGGTAAGTTTCACCTCAAACAACCATACCATGGAATGGGCTGCTTGCTCATTGAGGTATGATTCAAAGTTTATGGTTTTCTTCTGTCAATGCCTATGTTAATTTCTCATTGATGGAAATTAAAAAAGGTAAACTTTGCCATAATGCTTAAGGAAATCTGCCTTTGTTTACATCACACTAAGCTAAGTTGGGACGTACTGAGAGAAAAAGCATGATGCAACTTGAGTGTCCTTTGGTTTCACTTTCCTTGAATATGCCACATGATTCTTGGAGGGCATGTTACTAGTCAAAGAGTGTGTGAGATGAACAGAAAGAAGCAGCAACATCCGTCGCAGTATCCCAATGCTGCACCTTGCACAATAGGTATGTTTCCTCAGAAAAACCTTAGATTTGGAAAAGGATAGAACTCCACCTGTGCTTGCCTTCATCCCAGCCACCAAGTCATATCTTGGGACATCCTATGACTTTTTCTCTCACCTTGCAAAATAGCAGAATGCCCATAGAGTAGGAGAGGACCAGTCTCCTAGTGATCAAGCTGGGTCAGGAACTTGGAGCGAGACTTGGATAAAACAGTGCCTCCCCCAGATCACCTCACCTATTCTGAAAGCTGAGCCTTTTTTCCTGATATTATTATAAAGCAGGGATTGCAGCGATTTCTCTTTTCTTCAGGCTGCAAACTGTGAACCTGCTGACACCTCTCTGTGCGGAGGTACAGCTTTTCATCCATTGTGTGCGTTATGACACCTTCAGAGGAAACATTTTCTCTTGGTCCTTTTGGAAGCATCAATGACTGAAAAACTAATTTTCTTCAGGCACAAGTTTAACTGGGAAAAATGTCTGGGCGTGGACGGCAGCATCTGGCGTGCTTGACAACACATATGGCTTCCTTGCTTTGGTGGAGAATCTGTGCGCCTCATTACTCTCCACCTTGGCATGGAGACTTGGCCAAATCCCTGAAAGGAGTCTTGTCTGGTGTCCTAAAAGCTGGCCTTTTGAGGAGTTTTTGATACGGAATGGATGCAGAGTATTATGTTCTTCCCGTTCACACACAAGGATATAGCCTTTCCAGTAAACAAACCTTAAGCTTTTGAATGAACAGCGGGAAGGATTTCCCTCTTTTATGACAGTATGAAACGCTCCTTTGCAGAACAATATGGCAGGAAATTCTTTCACCATTGAAAATATAAAGTGAATATTTTCATTCAAGGTCCTTCAGCTACCATTATGATCGGTGCAGAAAAACTGTGAGGTCTTTTAGTCAAATGGTTATCCTGCATGGGGACAACCCCTCAGATCTCACATGGCTGAAAGAAAGTGCTTTTGCAGACTGGAGTCAAAAGTGACAGCGCCTTACAAATATCTTGGTGTACCAAATCTGAAGGAACCCAGAAACACTTGAGGGTTGCTCACATTCAGACCATCTTCAGATTTAAAGATGGATTCATAAACTCTTTCCTGCTTCATTAACTCAAGGATAAAAGTAAATAGGGTGTGATCCCACCAATTGCCCTCCCTCTACCCATACTCCCCCCTCCCCTCCCTTTCCCCTTTCCCTGTATTCCTATGCATCTTAGCAGGGTACTGGGGAAACTTATTAAATGTAGAGTATCAATGTCTTTATATAGTGATCAAGAAAATACCATGAAGGCTATCTGTAACAGTACAATCAAAACATTTCTGAATGTATATGAATCGTGCCCTATGATTGCATCAATGTACAGAATTATGATTCAATAAAATTATTAAAAAAAAAAGTAAATAGGGGACATGAATTTAATATAAAAAGTCATGGAAGATTTGGTCTTTTGATTTGGTATTTATATTAAAGGTTGCACCATAATTATAGTATTAGTACTAAAATGCAATTTTGAGGAGAATTAAAACAATTTGTTGTTGTTATTATTGTTGCCTGGAAGATTCAGAACCAAGTACTCTTGGATATGAGCTCCAAAAATGTTTGGTTTTTTTTTTTTTTTACAGTTTTGGATGCACACCCTGTACTGCCACGTGAATCTTACAATGAGAATAAGACTTTTTTTTTTTTTAAATAAAAGAAATGCTTTTAACTTCTGTTAATATGCAGGATGTGCATTTCCAAACGTAAGAAAAATGTAAATGCAAAAGTTTTTGTGTGCATAATCCTGCGTGTTTTTCTGGGAAGAAGGGGCTTCACTTTCTTCAGGTTTCCAAAGAAGATTGTGAATGCTTGTGAAGGGAAGTGCTGTGGCATCTGGGCAGGTTGGTGGCTCTGATCTCTGCTCCACCTGGTTCTAATTACCCCCAATCATTGGGTCAGGCCATTGAGTTCTCAGTAGTCTTTTGCATCTCAGCCAACTACCTTATAAAACAAAAAAGCCAGGAAGGTTAATCAGTCTGGTCCCTGGTCCCTTAAATCAATCAGTACAGCATTGAAGTTATGCATGAATTTCCCAAAGGTAAACAGATTTCTATTTAAATGTTATTGCTCTCATTAGCATCAGTGGTTTTCATTATAAATGTGCTGAGAAGTTCTTTTCTAATCTAGTTTATACATTATGCTTATTACTTTCAGATGTTGAAAATCATTAAAAAAATTTTTTTTGGTTCTCGTGTCCTTTTTCCCTTATGCCTTTATTTACTCTGTCCCTGGTGATAGCCATGATTCTATTTCAGCCCTCACTACTTTTCTCAATGGCTGTTTTCCTGAGTTTCTCTGACTACTGACATTATAAAGCCTGTCTTTTCTCCTACTTTTCTCTGAGTATTCCTTCTTTGACTTATACTAATGATTATAGTCGCATGTTTATTTTATCGTTACTTTCCATCTATGGTAAGGCATACTGGTTTCCAATTACATTAGCTATATAAATTCCTATTTAGAAGTGCATTTAAATTAAAAAATGAGTTTATTTCAAGCAGGGTTCAAGAAACTTTTTCTGTAAAGGGCCAAATACTACATGTTTTCTTTTCTTTTTTTTTTTTTTTTGAGAAATGAGAAGCTTTATTGCAAGTTCAGTGGAAAGGAGACAGAAGGAACAGCTCAATTCCATCTCCCCACGCTGGACATTGGACTGTGTTTTATAAAGATGGGGTAATGAGACATGATCTGATTGGATCTTTCAGTGGAGTGATGCCAGGGCTTGATCAGACTAGACACTGGATCTTGCCATGTGGTGTCTTCTTCTCAATTCAGTCCCCACTCCTTAGTCCAGCCTAAGTACTTGAGTTACCCCTAAGTTGCACATTTGGTTCACCAGGGCATGCTTCAGGTACAAGACCTGTCATCCAGCCCGCTGGCTCTTCAGCTGGCTGCCGCAGCACCGACACTGCCAAGGAGGAGGTGGCAGGTCTGCTAGCTCCGCTGAGCTGTCTAGGGCGCCAAATGTCCTGCATCAATTCTCCCTGTCTGAGTAGAAACTCTAACTGCTGTTAGGGAGAAGGGGCGAAGACTCTATCTAACTGCTTCCTGCTGAATCGGGTGATGATAGAAGGAGGCAGTTAGGGTTTCTCCGGAGGGAGAGTGATACAGGGGTTCATGGACTGGAACCATCTTTATTGCGTGTGGATGGTGATGACATTTCTGGAAAACATAAATCTGATTAGTGTAATCAGTAATAGGCAGAGGTAGAAGAGCGTCAGGTCAGAAGCACTTATTCAGTGATGCCAAAAGAAAACCATATTAGGATTTTTCTTGCTGTTTCCTGAATAATAACTTCAAACTTTCTTTTGGCTCACAAGTGTAGGTGGTCTGTGGTTGGCTGTCTTCATTGACTGCCTCCATAGAAGATGGAGGGTTCCAGGACTTTACTCGTGAATGATGTATGCAGGAATCGACTCCTATAACTTTAACAGTAGAAGAAGACAAGATAACAGGAAAGGGGACTTCCCAAGTTGGGGTCAGGGAAGGTGAATTAGAGTGAAGAGTTTTGATCATGACTGGATCTCCAGGAAGGAAAAGTACCTGTTTTAGTTCGTATATCCCTCCCCAAATGGGGAGCAGGACTTTCAGGGATGATTAGGGAGGCATGAGAGAACAGCAAGTCATCCTGATTGCAGCTTAGAGGCCGGGAGAAAAATTTGGTAACTGGCTGTCCAGACACCCCTTGTATAGTTATGGATTTGGGAGATAAAAGACCAGGATTAGAGAGAAGTAAAGAAAAGGTTGCTCCGGTGTCCAAAAGAAATTTTCTCTCCTGGCGCTCCACTATAAGGCAGACGTGAGGCTCTTGAGGGGTGATGACACAAGCTGGAGCCATGAGAATTTGCCCCGGGCACCCTCAGTCCAGTTTGGGATCCGATGGGGTCACTGTTCCAGGAGGCCTTCGCCTCTAGGGACAGGCCACCCTCCAGTGGTCACCCTTGAATTCTGGACAGGAGCCAGGTGACTTGCCCTGCCAGTGGTGCTTCTGGGGGCAGTCTTCTCTGAAGTGGCCAGTCTGACCACATTGGAAGCACTTGTTTTTCACTCCTCTGGTTTCCCTCTGCCCCTGAGGGTTGCTCATTTGTCAGAGTGCCATTACTAGAACTGTCATTCTTTTCTGTTCCTTTCTCTCTTTTTCCGCCTTTCTCTCCAGATCTCAGTTACAAAAGACCGTAGTGGCCATTTTAAGAAGATTCTCCAGGTTATGGTCTGGGGCTATAGCCAATTTCTGGAGTTTTCTTTGAATGTCTGGGGCTGCTTGAGGGATAAATTCGTCTTTTTAAATAATCTGACCCTCTATGGAGTCAGAAGTTAATTGGGTGTGTTTTCTCATTGCTTCCCTAAGCCTCGCTCTCTCTCTCTTTTCTTTTATTATTAAATCATAGCTGCATACATTAGTGCAATCAAGGGGCACAATGTGCAGGTTTCATATACAGTCTGAAATGTTTTCAACAAACTGTTTAACATAGCCTTCATGGCATTTTCTTAGTTATTGTATGAAGACATTTGTATACTGCATTTAGTAAGTTCCGCCTGTACCCTTCTAAGATGTAATGTAGGCGTGGCCCCACCAATTACCTCCCTCAATTCCAACCTTCCCCCTTCCCTCCCTTCCCATATTCTTGTGCTACAGTTGGGTTATAGTCTTAATATGGAACCTTTAAATTAGCTTCATAGTAGGACTGAATACATTGGATATTTTTTCTTCCATTTTTGAGATGCTTTGCTAAGAAGAATATGTTCCTGCTCCATCCATGTAAACATGAAAGAGGTAAAGTCTCCATCTTTCTTTAAGTCTGCATAATATTCCATGGTGTACATGTACCAAAGTTTATGAATCCATTTGTGGGTCGATGGGCACTTGGGCTTCTTCCATGACTTAGCAATTATGAATAGGGCTGCAATAAACATTTTGGTACAGATGTTTTTATTGTAGTATGATTTTTGATCTTCTGGGTATATACCTAGTAAGGGAATTATAGGGTCAAATGGAAGGTCTATTTTTAGATCTCGAAGTACTCTCCAAACATCCTTCCAAAAGGAACGTATTAGTGTGCATTCCCACCAGCAGTGTAGAAGTGTTCCCTTTTCTCCACATCCATGCCAACATCTCTGATTTTGGGATTTTGTCATGTGGGTTAATCTTACTGGAGTTAGGTAATATCTCAGAGTAGTTTTGATTTGCATTTCCCTGATGATTAAGGATGGTGAGCATTTTTTCATGTATCTGTAGGCCATGCACCTGTCTTCTTTAGAGAAGTTTCACTTCAAGTCCTTTGCCCACCCTGAGATGGGATCACTAGTTCTTTTCTTGCTAATATGTTTGAGTTCTCTGTGTATTCTGGTTATCAAACCTTTGTCGGAGGCATAACTTGAAAATATTTTCTCTCATTCCGAGGGCTGTCTGCTTGCTATACTGACTATGTTCTTAGCTGTACAGAAGCTTTTTAGTTTGATCAGGTCCCAGTAGTTTATTTTTGATACTGCTTCAATTGCCTGGGGAGTCCTCCTCATAAAATATTCACCTAAGCCGATTCCTTCAAGAGTTTTCCCTGCACTTTCTTCTAATATTTTGATAGTTTCATGTCTTAAGTTTAAATCTTTAATCTAGTGAGGGTCTACCTTACTTAATGGTGAGAGGTGTGGGTTTAGTTTTAGTCTTCTACAGGTCGCCAGCCACTTCACCCAGCACCATTTGTTAAATAGGGAATCTTTTCCCCACTGGATGTTTTTAATTGGCTTGTCAAAGATCAAATAATGGTAGGTAGCTGGATTCATCTCTTGGTTTTCTATTCTGTTCCAGACGTCTACCTCTCTGTTTTTGTGCCAATACCATGCTGTTTTGATCACTATCGATTTATAGTACAATCTCAGGTCTGGTAGCGTGATTCCTCCTGCTTTGTTTTTATTTCTGAGTAATGTCTTGGCTATTCGAGGTTTTTTCTGATTCCATATAAAA